>JAODUD010000019.1:1610582-1647197 GCA_026784285.1 Stomatorhinus walkeri | reverse complement strand
AGAGTACTCAGCTGGTTGGGAGAAACAAAACCATGGTCTGGATTTGTAGCTTCTGGACCTGAAATGCCCAACACTGCTTGCCAACACTGCTTGCCAACACTTTGTCCAAGTGACAAAGAAGTGAGGAAAATGCCACATTAGAAACCTAGGTGCTGTCATGGACCAGGCACAAGTGTGGCTAGGCTGAGCTTCTAGTGAATTCCCAGGTACAGGTGCAAGCAGTATTGGAACAGTGACAATGACGTTCATAAACCAGTACCCAACCAGATGTGTCAAAATGACTAACGAATGAAAACTTACAAATATGAAAATAGATACAAATAAGTAAAAACTTATGGTGATATTTTTATTCAAAAACCATGAGTAAGTCATTTTTAGCAGTTCAAATGCAGTAATAACGAAAAATATAACTTTGCAAAACCTTTACTTCCAGATTTCCCAGTGATGCTTAAATGCACTTCTAATAGCTGTGGGCAAATTCGTTTGTAGTTTGGCTGATTTTGAAAGACATCCTGAATTCCACAGAGAAAATGACTGCATGAGGTTCTGATTGTGACGTGCTTTGTAGGGGCCCAGCATGGCGCCCCTATGGGACTGCGTGGTACAAAGGGGAAGCCAGCAAGAATGTTCAGCAGATCGTTTTCTACCATCCCCCATCTAGTACCGTTTAGCTGAAAGAAGTGTGATATATTTACACTCTAGAGGTGCTGCTGTTGCCATTTCATTTAAGAAGCTTCTGGTTTCTATATTTTAGATCCTCTGCCTTATGTGACACCACTTGGCATATTTGTTTTCAAGATCAGAGTGGCTGCGCAACAGCAAGTGGCATGTGATCCATTAACTTTTTTTAAGTTTAGTTCATTTTATTTGTATAGCACATTTTTGCAACATTACAACAAAGTGTTTTACATTAGCATTGCCCAAAGGCAACAGTGGCAAGAAAAACCACCCTAGTGGGAAGAAACCTTGGGAGAAATCAGACTCAGAGCGGGAGCCCATTCTCCAGGGGCCGGCAGAGGAAGTCAAATGAACAAAATGATCAAATCCTCATTTATAGTCCAAATATTAATATTCAACTCTGGATGCAAAGGATAGGCAGGTGCAGGTGCTGCATTAATGACCATGGTTCATAATTATGTTGCTAAAACTGGCACAATAACTCGTACCACAAATACAGGCGGTGGCCACCTGCTCGTTAATGCAAAGGCCTGTTCATCCAAACAGCAAATCATGTGGCTGCAACTGAATACAAAAGCATGTGCTGAGAATGGCTAAGATGCCTGATTTAAGTAACTTTGAATGTGATTGTTGGTTCCAGATGTGGCAATTCCAGCATCTCAGAAATGGCTGGATTTTCACATACTGATCCATTGAGAGCCAGCGTGGGTTTTTGTGATGATCTCTCAATCAGCCAATAGTAAAGCAGTGGTTCGCAACTCCAGTCCTGGGGACCCACTGTTATTGGCTGATTGAGAGGTCATCCCAAAAACCTGCGCCGGCTCTCCATGGATCTGGATTGCCACCCCTGTGCTAGTGTCTAGAGTTTATAGAGAATGATAAGCAAAAAATGTCCAGTCTGTTGCATCAAGGTCAAAATGGGCAGATTTCTTAAACCTAACAGGAAGATCACCAGTGCAAAAATAACAGTAGAGCAGTAGTGTGCAGACAGGCTTTTGCGAGCATATAGCTCTAATCTTGAAATGTTTCTAGAAGCAAAAGTGTATCCTACCTGGTACTCCATGGGTTTACATAACTGATAGGGGTAAAAGCGTGTAGTAATTTCCTGCCAAGCACAAAATTCTGCATCTGTATGTCTAGTGACCATATTACTGACAAGGGAAGTCCGGTGTATCTTTGTAACTGGGAAGAAATTAATATGTATTTGATTATTCACTGTTATTTTGCAATCAGTTAAAGGAAAAAAGCTGAAAACTTACTGGTTATATTAATTCAATTTCTCTAGGCTTATCAATAATAGACAAAGATTTTTGGTAGCCTTCACAGCTGCTGTTCTTTTGCTCAAAACATGTCTGGCTCATCCGATAGTCCATCATTAATCATGGATAAATCATCGTGAGCCATGGGTATTGTTGACAAGTCATACGTCCTTCTACAGTGTCTTAGAGAGATCCGAGTTCAACCTCACACTGGGCCGCTCCAGGTCACCCACTCCAGTGTCGTCCCCACAGTCCTAATAAAGGGTAAATATCCTTCTCAGTCTTAAGCTTTTGCAGCTTGAACTAGGTTTTCCCTGGGAGCCTTTACCACATAAACAAGTATTAAGGCAAAGAAAGTGCCTAACGATATAAATTACGACTAATACAAACAAAAAACAAAAAGCAGTTTTTACAAGAGGAGTGAACAAAGATATCTGCCACAAGGTGGTGCCATCTTGAGAGTAGTCCTATCTTAGTCATTTGACTCTCTCCTTGGCTTAGTGATATTGTCTTTATTTAGCTGTTCAGGTTGTGAGAACATGTGTCGGAATCACATGGTCTCACATGGTCTGATATATACAAAATTTAACGGATTTCTAATGGTCTTCACTGTTCAACAAAGTTTAATTTACTTCAATATAAAATCTTTCTATCGCTTTCTTGTAATGTAACATTCTACAACCCTTAAAAGCTCCTTCATCTTCATGGGTGTGTCTTTGTCTTGCCTGCATGGTCCACTGTGAGACACAGATGATTCATGCTTTCTGGACAATTACATTTTTAATGCACACAGATGGACTTCATTCAATAACAGTGGGTTGTGCCTGAGCATCATTGCAAAGGGAGTGAATACTGATTCAATGAACACTTCTCAGCTGTTTGGTTTTTTTGTTGTTTCACAGTGACGCAGTTTTGTGTAGGTTGTGGATCAGGGTTGAACGAGGCAGTTAAAGTCCTCAAATGTTCCAGCTGGGACAAAATAAGATCTGGGATTTTTGCAAAAATGATTACATTTTATATGTGGATTGAATTAATAGGCTGTTCCATATTTCAGCTAAGTTTATTAAGTTGTTTAACATATATTCAAATAAATTGAGTACATAGAACGTATATGAAGACACAGGACAATCGCAATCTATGAATTCTGTTTAACTTCAGTCTCTCCTGCTGAGAATTGTGCACAATGCTGTCTATCTAAAGGATCAAGTACCAAGATGGCCAAATGTGCATGTATCTGAGAGAAGGGAATTTTCAGCTCTCAGAAAAGAGAAACAGTGAAACCCTATACCAAGTGTTTCTTTGGTATTGCAGGAATTAACCGCTGTGTTATGAGGAAGAAGACCAGCTCAAAACAATAGCTGTTGTTCTTGGCATACACTGAATCCATCACCAGATTCCTCAGCATGAGAATATTAACTCGATGAAATGATAATGAAAAAATTGTGACAAGTGTTTCTTTGGTATTTGAGCTCAGTTGACTCATGATTTTCCCCATGTCAACAAACTTCATAGGTACTTTGTTCAAAAACAGTCAGTATAGCAAGGTCTGATAAACCAGGGATTCAGTCATTTTTAACTCCCTCAGATGCCAAACCGTAAAGCCACTTTACTAGCCTCAGGATTTGAACTGGTGACTTTCTGATGACAGGCACAGAGTCAAAAATGACTAATTTATTTGTGAAGTGATCCCCTCTCTTGTAATCATGTCTTTGTTTAACGATCCTGTTTACCAAACATAGGACAGATTTAATCTGTCTGCTTATATACAGAAAGATGAACATTATACACGCAACTGGGCCAACAAAGTTTTTCCACTTCCTGAAGTACAGAATCTGCATTTGGCTGGTAAATAAAATTTCAGTCCAGCTGGTGTTTTCTTTTCTTGGTTAACAGACATGCCATTCACTGTCTTTTCTTAGATTTTTCTGGAATTATCTCTGGGTTGGCTTACTGCAGAAAATCGTGAGGCAAAGAGTAGAAACTCAGTCAATTATTATGTGCAAAGTAAAATGTAAAACTTCATTTTAACATAGTTCTGTACACAAAATAAGTGTAAAAATTACATTTTATAAATTGTTCCTGACAAAGTGAAATAACACATTACAAACGTCAATAAATTCTACTTTAAAAGAAGTTAACTTTTATAAGCTGATAGTATATATATTTCTGTTAACATTCAGATGTAGTATTGTTAAAGCTGCATGTAGAGTGAGACATCATAAAGCTGGCCATGGTCACTGGCATGTGTATAAAGAATCACAATTGCAATCAGAATACCTAATTTAATCCTGGGGGTAATTTGGTATAGGGACGCTGTATTATTGTAGTACAGTTGTGTAAAACTTTTCTATTGTTTCACATAGAGCTCATATATCAGTAACATTGATAAATTTGCCGTAGCAAATTTTGAAATGGTTTCTATTATTGACATGAGGTTTAGGAACTGTAATATGTCACTGAATGAAGGAATATGACCCTTTCACTTGATTATGTTGCTTTCCTACCATACCTTATCGTACAAAAACAGGATGACTCCTGGTTTAAATGTAAATTGTGTTAAACCAAATTGAAAAGTCTCACGGCACCTTGGATTCGATAAAAGAAACATCTCTTTACTATGCAAGCTTAACACATAACTATTAATAAGAAAGAAGAGGAAACTTTAACAAATTTGTATTATATATGAGATTAGAGTGAAAAACTGGGGAAAGTAAGTTACTGTTCTCTCCCCCCTACAGCAGAGACTTCAAATCCTCCATCTGTGTCAGTGGAGTTTACAAGTGTTCCCTGTTGTATGGGTTCCCCCCCACCGTCTGACACCATGCACTCTGGGCTAATTTATGTACCCTTTGACTAGCTCCAGGCCCCCCTGACCAAAATAAAATACATACTGAACCGGTTCTTTATACATTTATTAAAAGTGTACGTATTTTATATAAAAGCAATGCCAAATAGTTATAAATCTCTATTTTGCTCCAGTGCTAACTTCATATTTGTTTCCTATATATTCCTCAAAGTGTCATACAAGAGGTATAATCAACATTGTCACATTGTGAAAAGCAAAACACAAAACGTTCTCAAAGAACGCAGCCAGGAATTACCATTCAATATAAATGGAAGTGTGGATATGTGATATCTTTCTTAAAACAAGCAGACACTGTAGCTTCACCGTGAAGGTCTTCAGGAAGGACCACGGCCTCCGACATCCGCAGGAGCAGGACCTAGCTGGTGTCAGATGGCTAACCAGTGAGTTAACTGAAATAGGTGGACAAGAACTCAAGGTGTAGTTAACTTTCAAAGCTAGGGATGGTGATTTAAACTGGATATCATCGCAGCAGTACCTACACTCACCTTGAACTGCCTCACAGTACCGTTGGCCACATGATGATGGTCTTTTTTGGGAGTGATACAATAACCTACCCTCTGTAGTGTGACAGGAAGACAACTCTCATAATCTTTGCAGCATGGGAAATTCTCAAGGACACTTTCAATTCATATAACACAACACAGAATCAAAGACAATCCCTGTAAGCTGATTCCAGTTTAACGAAACTGGCATGATACAGCCCTTTTATGTATTTTCAGAAATCAACAAACTACCATTTCTTATTTCAGATATTTCTTTCAGCATATCCTAATGGAAAATAATTTATAGCAAGGCTCACTGTGGATTTTACTGCAACATGTTTCAACATGCAAAGTAAAGTGACATTCCCCAGACTAACCTCTTTGAAGGTTCCTGGCACACTGAGGAACTTGTAAATGGCATAGACTGGCACACAAATCATCGATGATGCTGCTATTCCCCAGCCAATCAAATTGGACCACTGAGGAAAGACGTAGTTATCATACTGCAAGCTGGTGGAGGTTGCGACACTGGCAACCACAACGAACTGAAAGAAAAAAAACTGGTGTGACTCCTTTAGATCCACGCTTAGGAAAGATCATGAATTCACTTATTTCTGTAATGATAAAAATTTTACATTACAGAACTGGATTTTGAATTCAACAGCTTTGACTATATTGATTTGTTGGCAAACTAAAAATACACTGTAGGAAGATCCACAATTAATATATGCCTTAGATATGACAGTGAATGTAAAACCTAAAATAACATGACAGGCTCCAAATAGACTCTTGACAATCAGTGGCTCTGAGCTGCTTTCGTTAGCTCAGTTTCGTCACCCATCCAACTGTACTGCTGTATAAACTCTTAATGTTTAAGCTTCGAGCTCAGATGCAAAAATAAATTCCCAATCTGATCTGACCTGTATCTGAAGCTTGTGTATGTAGTCCAAACCTTAAACTGATCAGCTTATCAGTGTTTGCTGGATTTGATTGGTAAGAATTGACAAATGTCAAACTTTGCACATGTGACAACTATTCACAGCTGTGAGAATTTGTAAGGGACTGCCATCCCAAGAAAGCTACGAACTGAAAACTAGCATGACCACTTCCCAAGACGTCTTAATACACTATCATCACACTGCTATTACAATAGCTATTAATATTAAAAATAACTTAAATATATACAGACGCTCCACTTACGAACATTCAACTTACGCTCTTTCAGACATACGAACGAAGAGGACTGTAATTGTGTTCATTGGGCTTCTGTTTCCTGTCCACAACATCAATTTTTTTTTCTGTGCGCCAATTCCACCTAGTATAACTTCTGGCCGCTACTCCCACCATGCAGCAGCATAGCGTGTGTACTCCCAGCATCCTAGCACTTGCTTATACCCTTAAAATTATGTTGAATAATGACTTACGAACATTTGAAGTTAATGTATCTCATTCATAAGTATAGGAGTTTCTGTGTGTTTATAAAGACTTGATATATTTATGCAACAAAATCATGTAAAACACCATTTTCTTCCATTTTAAGACCATATGCGGATTCGATGAGTTTACAACAGGACTCTGTAGTAACCTGCACTTTACTGAATATTAACGGTGAAATAACATTTATTAAACAGCTTCTCCTTGCAAATGGACTCACCAGCAAGAAGGCTGGACTTAAAAACTTCCAGCACAGCCTCCAGTACAGCCCAGGTTTGAAGCCCATCATGTGTTCGATATCCTCGCTGAATCTGTCTACTCCTGGGGAAGAAAAGAATACTGAGCTCCATTCCACTCCTGAGGCACTGGTTATAGTGGGACGGGGATGAGTAGCTGGGCAGGGAGTCTAGCTAACAAAACACTTTTGGCAAAAATGAAGCAAAACTGAATTATTACCCCGTTAGTAAACAGCGACCCTTAAGGCACTAGACGTAATGATTCTCAGGCAGTCCCCAGGTGACGAATGAGCCAGCGAATTGCCGAAGCTGCACAATGTTTTCACAAAATAGTGAGTACGTTGTTAAAATTGTATTCAACTCAAATTTTTTATTATTTTTTTTTTATTTTTTTATTTTTATTTATTTATTTTTTTTTTTTACAACAACTCAAATTTTTAATGTAATATGCTTTATGGCAGTCCGTTCATAAGTACGAGTCGAGTGTTGGGGGCTGCCTGTATGTAGGTACCGCTAAACAGTGTTCGGGATGATGAAAAAGGTGAGAGTCGGGACATCTCACCATAGAACCAAGACACGCCAATAGCCTCGATCAGCACCCCGAATAGAATGGACGTTCCTGCAGCATAAGTGTCCAGCAGAGTCAAGATGTAAATGCCACCCTGCAGGTCCAACAGGGACAGCAAGGTAATGAAGCAGCAGAACACACAGTCATCAGTATGGGTCACTAAATCATCACCTAAGGATTTTTATTTACAGGCGTCCCATTCAGAGTGCACCCCTGCCTGAAATAGGCTCCGGGGGGGCCCGTGAGAGGTCCGCAGGAAATGAAAGAGCAGACACATGGATTATCATTACATACATCATTCACCAGAGCAGAAGGTCCAGAGAGAACAAATCCAGACCAAGATTTTGTTTCAACCAACCAGTTGAGTACTCTGTGACTGTGACTCTTTATGCTAAACTGGTTGGTTGAAACAAAACCTTGGTCTGCATTTGTACTCTCTGGACCTGAAATCTCTACCTCTGTCATTCACCTACCCAATTGCTAAGGAAACTGATACATACAGAAGAACTCCAATGACTCAAAAAACAGAGATCATCATTATTTTCATTAGCTTCAGTTGCTGTTCAGCTCCGGTTACTTCAAGCAACAGTGTTTTAAAAGATTTTCCATGGTGTGTGTAGTATAAATGCCTGGTCATAGAAGCTACCCTGACCTGTCACATGACTCCTCTATCATTCAGTACATTGTGTTCTGTAATAGTTTTATGATGGCTGTGTGAAAAGGTACTGATTCAATATACCCAGAATTATGGCCACAAGGTGTATTTAAAAGACAAACCACTGCTGTAAATTTTGGCTGGCTTTCATCTGGTAGTCTCTGGCTAGCTGATATAAGGGTGACGTGATCATGTTATTTTTTTTAATATCTAAGCTCTCAGCAGGCATGAAAGCAAACAGTGCCACTACAAAGAAACCCACAGCGAACTTACATTCGTGACGCAGAACAAGGCTACTAGGAAAGTCACAGATGCGACGACAACTGTGAATATCTTCCTGTTCCTTCTGAGGAGCTTGAAGTCATCACAAAGGCCAGTAATGACTGCTTCCATGCCACCCATCTTCAAAGAGAGCAGACACTGTCAGGCTGGCCAGCAGTCCCAGGCAGGACATGTACATACGGTCAGTGCTGGTCAACGCAATACTTCAGATCCTTACTGAGCTGTCGATGCCAAGTGTTAAGAGCATAATGAAGAAGACTATGGCCCAAAATGTGGATCCTGGAAGGGTGGAGATAGCTTCTGGATAGATGATAAACACCAGCCCTGGCCCTATGGGAAAGAAAATATATCACACGTCAACAGCCTTAAATGAGAAACTGAGTGGAGGAGAAGCGAAGATGATGGAGTAAGAGAGGACATGATGATATGAGGCAGGGGCAAAGAAACACTATATGATATATGTAGAATATTCCATTTTATGGTGATATGGTGGAACTACTTAAAGGTCCATCTATTGTTGGGTACAGAATCACACACCTTCAGTAGCCACATTGTCAATCTTCACGCCATTCCGAAAGGCCATGTATCCCAGCACAGAGAACGTGACTAATCCTGAGAGGAAGCTGGTGATGCAGTTGATTGTGCTGGTCAGCAGAGCGTCCCTACAGGAAGCAGGGTCTGGTCACGTTCCCCACAAACTCAGGATGTTCGAAAGTCAACTCAAGTCAGTCTTTACTGGAAACATGTAGTTCTACTTCATTTCATTTTGAAACAAAATAGCATTTGTCTTTAAAAAACAGCTCTGGGAAAAATTGAGACCATTCCATATGTACGTTTTTTTACAGACACACCCATAAATTGAGAAATAGGTGAAACAGAAAATAATGCTGCAATCTGTTATTTTTTTCCAGAGCTGTGTAAGACAACATCAACACACAAAAAGCAAAAATTAATAAATAGAGAGATATGCTGTACAAATAGTCCAACTTTTGACTAGGGCAGTGCAGTGGGTATGGCTGTAAACAGCTGACAGTGGGAAAACAGTGGTTTGATGTACAGTTTCCCCTCTGTAGCCTCCACACAGAAGGTATTTTCTGATAATGAGCATTGAGAGATCTTACCTGAGCCACGTCAGGTTAATTTCACATGAACCACTGTGAGCTTTCGCACTAAATTACATCTGAGGGCTCCAGGCCATTACAGAGACTAAAACGCGGCATATTAATCAGCTTTACATCTCCCCAGATTCCCCAAGTAATGTTTGGCAATAAACAGTTCAGCCTGAACACCATAGGTCTGCTTTCCACCGTGATGTTTTGAAGAGTATAATTTAACTACCAGAGACAGTAATGTAAACATCTCTTCCCGCTAGTCCAGATGCTCGGTAACTGAATCCATTTCTGCTCTCACCTGTAGCAGTTGTTATCAAACTTATTATAGCTAGCAAATGCAATCAATACGCCAAATCCTGCTCCCAGAGAGTAGAATATCTGAGTGGCTGCATCGATCCAGACCTAAACAAAAATACATCATTGGTTACACCTGGTACATCAGGTCAAAACAATGAATGTCTATTCAGTTCCCTTGAAAAGTCCATGAAGTGACCTTAATGAACGAAGACCCCTGCACTAGTAATGACACAGCAGCTGAGACACATGTGAATATCACAGCTGTATGCTAAGGGAAGCTGGGCCAACATCCATTCAGTGGAAGGCAGTGTCTCACCGATGGCTTACTGAGCGTTTTGAAATCAACGTGCAGGTAGGCCCTGATGCCATCCATGGCCCCAGGTAGAGTGACGCCCCGGATAAGGAGAACAAACAGCATGGCGTAGGGTAAGGTGGCTGTGACATAAACCACCTGCACATGAACAGACAGACAGACAGAGGGCGCAGCTGAGCTACTGTCCCTGAGCCGGCCAGCATGGCGTCCCATCATACACCCATACCAAATACAATTGAATTGAATCTTCAAGTAGTACTTAATTTTTTCAATGATTGAATTCTTAGTAATACGTTTTAAAAAGATGTTTTTGTAAATAATATTATGTAACCATTTTGAGCTGCTCATTTCTTATTGTCGTACCCTCCAAATCGAGAAACATTCTTTTCTAGTGTAAATTTAATTCTCTGGTTGTAATCCAATTATTCATGTGGACTCAGCATCTAGATTGATATCTGTGTTCATACTAGACTCAAAATCATTGCATTATAAATTCAACCAGTGCTCAGATGTCCAGTACTCGTCAGTACTTGTTCGTGGAGTGTATTTGGTCCCTTTTGGAATCATAGATGCATGGCGATCTGGTAGATAGATGGGAATGGTAGCTCTAAAACCACGGCGATGTCAGTATGCAGATGTAGGATTACCCCGGGCCCATGTCTGTGTGCTTGCTATGGGGTACCTTTCCAGACGATCTGACACCTTTCCATAGGCTGAAGCAGACGACGAAGACCACAAGTGCCAGGCAAATGGTGAGCTGCCAACGAGGCGGGCCCAGATCCTGGATCCCCTTGCTCTCATGGACATGCAGGACTCCACGCCTGCGGACGAGCAAGCACGTAACCACCAGTGAATTTTTATTTTATTCCATAAATGATGTCAATATGATCCAGGTAGGCAAGTTAGAAGAGCAGAGCTGTTTTCAGGCCTGCTCCAACTACATACTGGCAGCTTTACAATATTTTTCATTTATTCATTCATTCATTCGTCCATCTTCTATACTGCATGTCCTATACAGGGTTGTCGGTGTTCAGAGCCAGTCCCAAAAACAAGTGCAAAGCAGGCAATAACCCAGGACAGGGCAACAGCCCATCGCAGTCCATATTTTCTGAAACAGTGTGAGAGCATATGGATATTGAATTTCTCCACTTTAGCTGTAACTTAATATGCTGATATTACAGTTAAACATGGTGAAATGGGAGAGTAGGAACAAACCAGTGTGGAATCAATCACAAGCATTTATTGATGAGAGAGATGGGATCACCTTCCTTTTGTACAGATACAAAAACATGCACATTTACAACTGCCTGAGTGAAAATCACTCTGTACCGCAATTTCAGATAAAGAATGGTGTGAGAGATTCCCGTGCCAGATTTTCTAAAAGAGAAGACACGCAGACAGGCATTTCATTTTCCTGGAAAAGATGGTATCTCTGTCTGTTGTCTTAATGTTTGGCTGAGAGACACGCATTTTCCTGTTGATTTTATGATAGCGAAGGCGAGTTTTCACCTCCGTTGGTACCGTGTGCCAAGCTGATTTGTTTTCAATGTATAATCAGGATAGAGCTGGAAGTAAATAAACAAGAACAGAAAGTCTTGGCTAATTTGTTTCTAAGCTGTGGTTACTACCAGTATAGTTCCAGGCATCAAAATAATGAATATTATATAAAAAAAATCACAGGATCATACTCTAGGTTATTTCTTCTTGTTCTTTTTGCAAAATTCCAAGGCCAGTCAGAACAGCGTATTAGATACTAGCAAAATGATTACTGTGATGTTACCTGAACGCCATGTTTCCTTTCCGAGCCACTAGATCGGCCAAAGTACATTTTGCTGCATTTTAGAACCCAGAGGAATTCGAAAATGCGAAGGCAAGTCATGACATTTTATCAGGTCCTTATCAAATTCTTAAATGAATTCAACAACCTGAGGTCTGTAGAAAAAGACTGAGGATGGGAATGTTATTCGAGATAGAGAGCTATGCACTCTGGAGTCTGTCATCACTTCAAAGTGTGTTTGTGTGCCATATCCTGTCAACGAGACACAAACTAGACTGCGGCTAACTCTACCCAAATTCCGTATTTCGGTCCCAGCTGATAACAACCATCACCACAACAACAACAACAACGATACCAAAAGCAACAAGGTTATAATCAGTACAACATAATACCAGTGAACAAGGAAGAAACAGATTGTACAGCTGTCAGATAGAAACAAAGGAGGGGACTTGGATTTTGCATTCTATAATGTTTCCATTGTTTTCCATATAGCAAATTACTTTTATTTAGCTGGTCATATGAAGCAGGCTAATTGAATGCAGATCTAACTCCTCTTGCCACCTAAGTTTGACCACCTGCCTGTTCTGACCAACAGGAAAGCAAATTTATGATTGACAAATAACTGACAAATGTATTTGATGATAAGATGCATCTGAAATCAGTGTTAACAAAACGTCAAGCAAAAGGAAGAAGACCCAAGCAGTGGCCTTGTAACAGCTATTAGCATTAACAAAAAGTAAATTTACAACAAAAACAACCGTAATCTGAAATAAGATATGAAAATAAAATAACTATAACTTAAACACTATAAATACTGTTAAAAAATTACAATAATGTGCACTGATGTAGGATCAGACACATAAATAACTTTCATTCTGTACCTAGAAAAATAACTAAATAAAACAAACTGAATCTACAATAAAAATATTAAAAACTAATTACAAATATTTTTAAAGTAAAATCTAATAAAAACGACTTTGAAAACTCAAACTAAATTGTATTTCAAATTGGAATAACATAAAAATAAAAACACAATTTAAAAATATCTAAATTATAATAGCACTGCTTCCTGCTATGTGTCCTCCTCCCTTATGACTTTGTAAACCATTCATGGCTACTCTCCTTTGGTGGTTGATGCTTGTCTGGCACCCTCTGCTCACGGCTTCTGCACTGGGCTGAATTCTGACCTCTGTCCCGGGGGCCTCGTCTCCTCCCTTGACCCCCGGCACACAGTGTTCTGCCACATGTTACTCAATGGCAGAAGGGTCTGATGGAAAGATCCGGCATACCGAGCTACTTGTCCCCTCCTGATAAGGACCAGCGCCATGCGCCAGCCTCTGAATAAACATAATTAGCAGAACCTACCTCAGAGACCATTGGGGATCCCCAGTCATGAGTAATTACTGTCCTGCTCTTGATAAGCCTGAAGTCCTTTGCTGGCTAACAAGAGCGCTGCTTTCTGTGGTTACTTTCCTATATTGTAAATGCCAATAACATGTCTTGCTTAATTCCAAGCCTAAGCATGTAGGTACATGCTAATAATAACAGAATGAAATAAGGTACCTATAGGACCCAAATCATGCACTAAGGACCCCTACCTGGTAAATCCGGGCCCCCTGTCCAAATTACAACCCAGGATGTTGTCAATTAGGACAGTCCTGGGCCACACAAGCAGAAGTTCCAAATCATCACTGCTGCACAACATTGAGTGTCTGGACCACTATTTGATCAAGGAAACCTGAGACTAGCCCTTGCTAAAATTAAAGAATGTAGAATACAATGCTGAAATGAGCAAAATGCAGCATTCCTTTTAATGGGTATTATGAAGGATCAGTCTGTTAAAGGTGTTTCATGTGTCTCTTTTGCAGATTTTGAGTAACTGCCGCTGAATTATATAAACTGAAAATAGCTAGCTCCGATAAAGGATTAACACTGACAGTTAATAAGAGAAGGAACAGAAGACATTCCGGAGATAATGGATATTTAACATTCAGACGCCTGTATGGTCACGCTGCCCCTGACATGCTCTTTGTACAGTCTGTTGCCCCTAGTTGCTTTGCACACCAGACAGATCATAACACCAGACGTGGTCTTTGACTTTCCATTTCCTACTTCCATCGGAGTGCAGAACCAATTACCCTGTACGTAGTGGAAAAATTCTTCCATAGTGTAATTTCTTCCATGGGCAGATGGAGGTTTTCTGGTTAACTTCAGCCAATGGATCGAAAGCTTTCTTTATATGCCTACCAATTGGCAAATGATTGTGCAATGACTTTTGTAAGGACTGTAGGATAATGAGCAGATGAAAGTTGCCCAAATAACCAAAATATACTACTGAACCTCTGGGAAAGTGCCACAGCTTCACAATATACATCAGAGACAGTGTCACTGCACCAAGCTATAATTCAGAGACATTTTCACTGTACCAAGCTGTAGTCGTGAGACAGTGCCACCGCACTGAGCTATAATTCAGAGACAGTGTCAATTCACAGAGCAGTAATTCAGAGAAATTGTCACTGCACCCAGATGTACTTCAGAGACAGTGTCACTGCACCGAGCAGTAATTCAGAGAGTACAACTGGACCAAGCAGTAATTCTGAGTGTGCCACTGCACTAAACTGTAATTCTGAGACTGTGCCTCCACACTGAGCTATAATTCTGAGACAGTGCACCTTTCATTGTTGATCCTGGTAAATTACACTGTTATATGGTCCCATGGAACCATCCCTTATTCATGCTTTCCCCACTACACCCGTGATTATTTGGCCCGTGAAGGCATGCAGCTCACATCCACATCATCCTCAGCAAACAAGGCGCATCTACAGGAATTATCGCTTGCTGTCTAGTTCACCCTTGATCCACTACACTGGGGACAAGAATGATTGGTGATTCCGATGTGACTCACTCATAGAACTCTGCAGCTGGCGTGATCTTGAAGTAGGACGTCCCATTCCACAATAGGGAACCATTGGTAAGCTGAGGGTCGGTGCACCTGGGACTGTTCCAGCTATTCCCACACCTGAGCCAGGGCAGCTCATAGGTGAGCGAGGAGAACAGGTAGTAAAGGGACCAGGCTATAATGACGTTGTAGTAGAAGCCGACATACAGTGCTATAGCGATCACTGTGTAGCCCACACCTTTAAAAAGATGAATAACATCATATAAGAAGCTTAACATGCTGTCTTACTGATTTAATTTCATATACCTGGCTGATCTTAGTGAACTGACCAACAAATACTGGTAGCAGTATGACAGTTGTTCTATAACTAGGATTAAGGGAAAGGGAAATGGCTATTGAATTCTTTACCTTTGAACATGGGGCAAATCTTCCAGACTGTGGCAGCGCCCTCTCTATTGTATTGGCCTATGGCAAGCTCCATGTAAAACAGGGGTATCCCAGCAATTAATAAAAAAAAGACGTATGGAATCAAAAAGGCACCTGTTACAGAAAAAAAAACAAGCCACGAACGGTCAGAATGTGGTTAGCTCAGGCTGGAAGCTAGCTAGTATAGCAGGGTTTAATTCATTTTAATATAGTAACATTAACACAGCAAATAAGCTATAAAACCTCACGACATCAAATGTTTTCTGGCAACAAATCTTGCCTTAAATGTTAGGGTTGACAGTGGCTAAGTGGATAAACCTGTTGCTTTATAAATCAAAGACAATGGGTTAGAATCCCTCTTCTGTTCTACGTACGGACGGTATTGGCAGGTTCTTCCTCTGGTGTTTGGCCCCTTGTTCCAAATGCTTGTAATAATGCTACCTGGCATCTCTATATTTCCTATAATACCTCTATGTGGTCCAGAATAAGCAATTGGACCGACCATCTCAATTTAAAATCTGTATTTTCATTAACTTTTAACTCGAAATTAACAGCAATTAAATTGACACGCACGATTTAAAAAAAAAAGATAATTCAGTATTTGACTTCAATCACTCCTTAATCAATTCAAAATTTAAATATGTTACAATAACTTAAATTGAATAATTATAATCCCAACAGTGCATGTCAAATTCAGTTAATATTTTTTGTGGAAAAATATTTTTGTATAACTCAGCCTTGCAGAAATCGAACAATTTTAGAGAAAATCGATGTTATTTAAATTAAACCGCGACTTTTTTTTTAGTTTTTACTAAATGTTGCTAATATATAAAACAATATTAGTAGTTCGTTCACATACCTCCCCCATTTTTGTAGCATAAATATGGAAACCTCCATACGTTAGCTAAGTCCACCGCGAAGCCGATAACTGACAGCAGAAAGTCTATTTTCTTGCCCCAGATCTCTCTGTCCCCGTCGCCGGTGGTGGCCGGTGGCCAGCCGTGGGAGTCGGGAGTGGCGGCGGCGGACGGCTCATTATACCCGAATCCATTAGGATCTATGAGCAGGACCTGCTCCACTTCCCTCTTTTCTAACGAGGCAATAGGCGAAAGCGTGTCCCCGGAGCGGACCTGGGTGTTCATCTTCCCTGAAACTTGCAGCCTGCTCGGAAATCGCTTGACTTTTTGCCAGGAGCAGGCAGAGACTCGGGTCCAGTGCAGCAAATGATGATGTTGAAAGGGAAGATCTGAGCCAGAACGCCTTACTTTCTGCACTGCACATGAGCTTTAGGTTAGAAGCATTACATCGCTGGAATGTTTAGGTGCTTAACTAATACCATAGCCGCCTGTTTCCTTCGCAACATCAACAGTTAGGCCTACTTAAAATTCTGAAATGCTGCAAATGAACTATTACAAGCATCTGCATTTCAAATATTTAAATACCCCGACGGTTTTACACTATGGTGAAGCTGGTTTTGTGTGGGTAGAAGGATATTCCCATCTTGCTTTGTATCCTTAATTCGTTTTGCTGGAGGATGTGGAGCTAACTTAAAGTGTGAAATATTTTCCTCGTTTAACTTCACACGTGGAGACTAATCTGAAAAGATTAGCCGTCATGATCCCGAAGATATTGCAGTTTAGAGGTCAGTAAATGTAGCGAATATCGAACATAAAACCAACTTCACCGCAGTCAGTTATACTATACGCACGTCTGGTCTTGCCGAACCTTTTTAGTATTTTTTATAACTGCTACTGAGACAGCGTTGTCTGTCGTGAAAAACATCGCTGAAGCATACATAGACACGGTGTAAAATACCAATAAATAACGATGTTGGGGTTTAATATAAACTAGTAAACTAGCATTACACAATAATAGCCAACTAACTGATACACATGTAAATTAATGCCAATTGACAAAGCTGCTCGACGATCAAGAATAAATTTATTTTCATTAACCTGCGTTTGGGGATAGAAAGATAAATGGAAAAACAAATGTATTTTCATGTATATGTGCTTATATGTGTTTAATGTGTGCTTAGCAACGAACCATCTAAGTCCAAGTCGGTTGAAAATGCATTACTTAGTTGGCCCGTAAAGATAACATTAAATCTTTTTGGAAATGACTCTGAGATAGTTGGATGAAAGTTAGCTAGAAAGTTTTAAAAGACTGGTGGTGGTAGGGTGTGGGGATAATTATTTGCTTTAACTTTTTACACATGCAGTTATTAACAATTATTAATTGCAATAGCTCCGGCCTGTCATGGAGTATAATCGCTGTTCATGTCAGGGGGCGCCAAACTAGCCGCGTGCCGCAGGTCCCCGCGAGACTGAAGGTGCGTGGGAGGTGAGGAGAGTGCCGCGCGCCACAGGTCCCCGCGAGACTGAAGGTGCGTGGGAGGTGAGGAGAGTGCCGCGTGCCACAGGTCCCCGCGAGACTGAAGGTCCGTGGGAGGTGAGGAGAGTGCCGCGCGCAGCCAGCTGTGTCCTGAGGGCCACAAAACTCCGTGAAAATGCCATCGAAAGCAACTTAGAGTCTCAGAAGGATGTGGAAATATCACGACGGAAGTAAGTAGTTTGATTGTGTTTACTACTTATTTCATCACTAATCTGATCTAATCTGATGAGAACATTAGCTACAGGCTTGTTGCCTGTAGTTGTTACCTTTTTGTTATTCAAGATACGCCATTTCCGACTAAGGACTTCCACTGGTGACGATCACCCTTGTGTATCTAGTACAGTAGCAAGTAACAACATTTATATTAAGCCGGTGTTTTTAAGAGTAATTTTAGTGAAATTAAAATAATTCTGTTGGGCTAGAGAGTGTGAGAAACCGTCTGAGGCCCCAACACTCCCCAGTGTTTAACTAGCCCTGAAATAGACAAGGGACAAGAAACCGATTAAACTGCAGTCAGGCGTGATTGTACTGCTTTTGCTGTTTTGCTAATGGTTGGTTGTAGTAATGGTTGTAGCCCATCGTATTGTGATTTCATGTTGGTAACTGGCGTGTCTGGTTTACATTAAATTGTTTCCATTAGAGATTTATTATATAAGGTACATTTGGACAAAAACATTTGTTTGTACTGGGTAGAGCTTGGCTGTAATTTGGAATTGCTAAGTTTTAGATTCAAGATTTAAGAGATTTATTTGTCATATGCACATGGACAGACAGTACGGGTACATAGGAATTTTTGTGCAAAGCTCTCGGAGTCAGAAGTAAAGAAGAAAAATTAGTAAAATGAGTAAAAGGCAGGATAAGTAATAAGGACACAAGACAACTAAGAAGACATTGTAGGATTCAATAAAAAGAAAAAAAACAACAGAATAAGAGATTTTCATTTAAAAGTTTTGCACATCTGAGATTATTGCGTTTTAATGCTATAGTAAAACACAGACGTAAACCAACATTGCTTTAAGAAACATTAAACATCTGAGGTTATGTAGGCATATTTTTCCCTTCTGTTGTATCTTTAGTCATCAATCTGACTGTGGCTGGAAAGAAAAAAAAACCGTGCTTTGTGTGTGATGATGCAGCCTGCAGTGTCTCAGGTTATGTGCTGAGCGTTTATGCCTGAGCAGAGTGTGTGCTGGGTGCTGTGGGTACCTGAGGATGCTCTGGGCTTTTTTCCTGCAGCGTTGTGTGTAGAGTGTGACCCTGGATGGGAGGTTGGCTCCTGTGATCCCCTCAGCAGTATTCCTCACTCTTTGGAGAGCCTTCTTCTCTGCCTGAGTACTATTCCCAAACCAGACAGTGATGCCATTTGTGAGGATATGCAATTTGTGAGGCTTCTGGGCCTTTTCGCTATAGCAGCAGTGTTTTTGGCCCAGCTCAAGTTTCATGTCACATGAAGACTAAGAAACTTGTAACTGTCAGTTCTCACCACCTCAGTCCCTTTGATAATGAGAGGCTGCAAAGGGTTTCCTCCTGAAGTCCGTAATTAATTCCTTGATCTTGTCTATTTTGAGGATAAGGTCATTTTCTTCACCATAGGCAAGGTACAACATAGGTAGTTGACCAGCTTCCTGTAACCTGACTGGTCCCCATCCTTGATGAGGACTTTGGATGGTTGTATCATCTGCGTACTTGATGATGGTAGTGTTGTCCTGGGTGGACACACAGTTGTGAGTGTACAGGGTGAATAGTTTAGGGCTGAGGCAACAACCCTGTGGTGTTCATGTGCTGATTGTGAGCTATGCAGAGACCCTGCCTCCCATCCTCACCACCTGTAGTCTATCAGGGGTGGAGTGCGGAGTCATCTTTTGCAGAGTGCAGTCATTATGTGTTAGTTGTGTATATAAGGTGCTATATATAATGCAGACTCCTTCTGTGGATTGTTTGTGAAATTGTGCTATGAGGGAAGTATAAGCACTGGAACTCCTTGTGCCAACTTTGTGTTACAACAGGGGAAACTGATCCATACTTGATCCAGAATTACTGGCAAAACATAGACAAACAATGGGACAGGTGGCACAAATAATACGTACAATTATAGTCACCTGACTCTTCTTAGATTGATGCCTCCCCCCTCCTGTCATAAGTACCAAAAAAAGCTCAGAGTCAGGCCTGGTGTGTTAATCTTCTCAAACCTGTGCTTCTGTTGTTTGCCATTTAAAACTGCTGATCTGGGCAATACAGATTTATGCAAATGCTACGGCTGTTATGAAAATACACCTTCAGATGTTCTTACGCACAGATGGGGGGAGTACGGATTATAGCAGTGCTTTAAAGTTTGTCTTTAATGGCCCTTAACTTTGGCCAGTTTACATGGAATGCAGATTGTCAGTTAATTAGCATTACCTTCTCTGTGTCATTGATCGGAAGGTCACCAGTTCGAATACCATCCTCCGTAGTATAATGACATGTCCGTAGGGCCCTTAACCCAACAATGTTCTGGCGGTGGCAGATAAATGGCCTGACCTTGTGCTTAGACCCCAGGCTTCATTCTTAGCTGTGTGAATATAAATGTTTGTGTGTATATCTCGAAGGAGATGTATGTTTGTGTGTATATCTCAAAGGAGAGCAAGATGGGATATGCAAAAAGGAGCATTCTGGTGTACCTGTACTCATACTTGTGAAAATGGCAAATAAAGTTAGTTACTTAAACCAATGTTTCTCAACCCAGTCCTTGGGAACAAGCTGATAGTCCACATTTTTGCTCCCTCCCAGCTCCTAGCAAGAACATCGAATGTCCGGGAGTCCGTGAGGACCAGTTTGGGAAACATTGACTTAATCTCAGCCAGGCGGGGGACCAGAAATGATTTCAGTGGCTGGAGTCGTCATTCACCATTAGGATGGTTAGGGTGACCTGCAAGGCTCACTTGAGCAATAATAAGATGCTCTGAGTGGTTTATGTCTCCCAGTCTTCTCAGGATCCTGAGATGTTTTGTGCCGCTGATCTGCACAGATGCTGCGCACCTGTTTGGGGGCTTTTTCTCCTCCACTCAGCAGTAGCCCCCAAGCCTCCATTGATCTGATCTTTTATTATCTCACAAGAATAGATTACGGGCTATTCAGATCAGGTGTCATGGGATGTCTGTGGAAATGTGGAAACAGCTGCAGTGTTTGGTAGAAACAGCTTTGGCTTTTAAGATTTCTGTGGCTCATATAGGTTGAAGTGTATAGTATGAGCAAGGTGATGAGTGCCACTGATGAGTGAAATAATTGCCTGTTATTTGGTTAACATATTGATCTGGAAGAATTCATTTTGGTGGTTTATCATCTCATAATGTTATCACGTTACTGAGGCAGCATTATAATTCACTCATCTGAGTGACGTTCATTTTATGCTGCCAAATACTGAGTCCTATGGGGGTCCATCCTGGTACTAGACAGGAAAAAAGAGGGGATTCCCTTACTACGCCATACTTACAGAGACACATATATAATTGATCCTAAGTTTTAATGCTTACCTTGTGATTACTGTGTTGGTTTGGTGATCTTGCTCTGCATTCTTTTCAATTGTATACCAAATTCACCAAGACAAATTCCATGTACATAGTAAATATGCTGCTGATACCTTTCAAAAGGTAGATAATTGCTGCCACCTGCTGGTCATGAAGAGGAACTAAAAAACATGAAAGTCAGGCCAGTCTTTTCCTGTACTGCTGTCTATACCTGTCCCTCTGAGATGTATATACTTGCATATGTTCTACATAAATTCTACATATATGTTAAAGATCATTTAGTTCATTTTAATATCTTAAATTCTTTTCATGATTATCATTCCACTGGTACATACTAATTACTAACCAGTAGATGTCAGCATTGACTCAATATTTTAAGTGTTTCAGTGCCCAAATTAACCGCATCAAAATAAAATGAAAAAGGAACCCTTCCACATTCATTTTTTTAAACCAGATTTAAGGCTTCAGTAATATTTAAGACTGTCCAGTTTTCAAGATGAGTTCATTTAAATATGCTAGCTTCCTTTATGTAGATAAAACTGTATAATTTGTTATATACAATTTAAACATAACTTTGCAATGACATATTACATATATAATACCTATCATTTTATTGAAATTAAATCCTTATTGAAAAAAGGGTTGCATGAGGAGATGGACACTGAATAGACACGTAATCATATGCTAAGGGGTACTTTGAGGCAGCAGTTATCTGAAATACATGATTGTGGAGTGTGGGAGGCAGGTGGTACCTGGAGAAAACCCAAGCAAACATATAGACTGCCTGCACCAGGAGCGGAGCTGGGGCTGGATTTGACCCTGCCGGGATTGCTGCGTGGAGGCAGGTTTTACTGGCCCAAGGGATGGATTTCTTCTTGGGTTTTATTGTCATTTTATATAAATGGCTGATTGTCACACCAGTTCACTTGACAGAATTCATGAAGACTCATCTTCTCTAGAATAGAATGAAATTCTAGAAACATTTAGTTATTATTGAAACACCTTTAATGTTGATAGTTTACTCTCGTGTATATTATGTGCCTGGGAAAGTCACCTTTTTTTTTGGTTTACTTAGTAAATGATGAATTTCAAACACAGTAACGTCTGTTAAGTAGTTATTATGAATTTTATATTATTTGCCAAAGTTTTTACGCTGCAGTCCTTGCGGGTACACCCATTTTTTTGCAGAGTGGTGCACTATGACAAGTTTCAAATCAGCTTAACGGATAACATAAATACCAATCAGATATAAGAAATGGTCATCAAACTGATTATATTTTTTCAGTATTACCAAAAATATTGCATACTGTAAAAATGCAAATGCAAAAAAACCAAACAAATAGGAAGAAATATAATACAAGTGACTATTAAACAATACTTTAATGACTCCATCATGTGAAATACTATATATAACTTTCAGGCAACCTGTGCCCTTGACCTGGATGATTTTCCAAAGGAGATACACACAGATTTGATAATATTGTGATACAGATCACAACACTTCTTTGGAAAATATTTTTCAACAGTTCCATAGTTCCAAGCACCGGTGTTCTGGACACAGTCACAATGCAGTGCTGGACCACCATGAACATGCTTAATCCCAGTGAAATTCAGAGCCTTTATGCCACATTGCAAACGGTGTTGTTTACACTGTTTTCATGGGGTCTGTAATTTTACTGGCAAGGACTTAGAATCTAAAAATAAAATGACAGAGCATTTCTGTTTATGAGAGTCAAAGCTGTTAAATTATATGCAATAGTCTTCAGATTCAGTTCTTTCCAATAGTTTAAATGCATAAAGCTATGGGACGATTGGCTTGTACACCAAACCAGTATAATCTGGAACTTCAAAGTATAAGTACATATCGTAACCAGTTTTAGACTTGCACCGCAGTGACCTTTCCAAGAGGTCACCCAAGAGGGGGGGGGGAGCTTGGGGGAGGCACAGTTGCACTGCTCAGCAGCCCAGCCAGTCCATCTTGATTTTGCCAACTTTAACAATCTTGAGGCTCTTGTCATCCAGCTGGAGATAGTGCTCGTCTTTGAAGAAGTAGCTGTACCCTGCAAATGACATGACGGGCCCCTGTGCTGTAAAGATCTGTGGCCGTAACACAAACATGTTCCCAGTGGCTCTGACTCACTCCGAAGGAATTCCACAAGACGTCTGTTTAATGCGCACTCAAATTTTTTTATTGTTGCACATGTGAGCGTAGTGTTAGCATAGTGCCTGGAGGAGAGGGCAATATTATAGGCAATGTGAGTAAAAAGATCTAATCACGAACTGCTGGCATAGCGGCCCCTACCCAGCATGCCTGGTGCTGGTTAATTAGCAAGCCAACAGAGGGGACTTTGTGAGCGAGCACAGGCATGCTCTATGAAACATTTGCTGAGGTTGGTGAGTAGCTGTACGTAGTGTGAGGTGGAGGCCTAGCACAGGAAAGGGATGGTAAAACCTCAGAACTTTGTGTACTTATACACTTAAACATCAGTTAGTTGTCGTTACTTTCTGGTTCCCTGACAGCAGGACAGGACTGTGGAGTTGTGTCATTTTCAAGCGTGTAAGAGCAAGCCATTGAAATGGTTGGTGCCATTTTATTAACCTCAGGAATTCATACCTCCGCTCAGATTCTGCATGCCACCCCCCTTAGATAGCGCAGCCAGTTCCGCCTACCATTTCCATTCAGACTGAAGGCTGCATCCAGGTTATCAGGGATGCCACTCCAGGAGTCCGCAATAAGCTTGGGGAACCCAGGGTCCATCTTTTTCTTTGCCTCGTTGTACCTGTGATGGTCATAACACACAGAGTGTGTTCCCACTTAAGGTGCAAAATGACAGAACATACAGCAGTCTTCTACCAAGCCAAATAATCGATCATGTTAGAGCCCATGTAATGCTAACTAAGCTATTGTGTTAACTGTTACATCATTACATACACCAGGCAATAACTGAAATTGTCTTGATTGATAAAGACCGTAATTCTAGAGAGGATAGTGAAGAGGTAAGAGGTGTTTAGAAGAGGGAATACAGAATACTTCATCTACCTCCAGTATTTATCTCCTGCAAATAAGTAGGTTTTTTTGGTCTTGCTGAATGAGTAGGCAGCATCAAGACGCTGCAGGTCTGCTGGTAGGCCCATGGACGAGATCCTCTTGGGGTACCCCCTCTCCAGCGTGCTGGCTGAGTACACCCACATCTCCTTCCCTGCGAGCAGCAGGCAGTTTTGGCCATCAAGAGCAGTTTCCAGGCATATTGTGTCCTTGAAGCGGTAAATGTGTGTTACCTGAGAAGAACACAGACTTCTCCTCCAATGGGTTCTCGTAAGCAGCATCTATCTTCTCCGGCAGCTCGCTCCAGAATGTGGCGACCAACATCGGCCCATTGGCCTTGGCTCTCAAGTTGGCAGATCTGAATATGAATCTGCAAGACAGAAGGGGTGTTGGGAGAATTCCAAAAGGCCAGATTTGAAGAACCACCATGCATGTTTGACTCTAACAGCTGTAGAACTGTGCTTTTAGAGCGACAAAGTTGGGTGACATTACGTATAGAGCCTTGAGTTGTCATTATTGTCTTCATGTCCCACACTGTTCCTCAAATCTAATACCTGATATTGAAAATAAACACATCTGCTCATAGACAGTGATGTCCACTTTTAACAGGGATCCCATTACAGGCCAAAATTTGAATAAAAATGAAAATGTCACATTTACATTTATGGCTTAAATTCTGAAGTGAGAAGTCTCTTTTCCAACGAGAATTTTGAGTCTGCAGACTTCCCATTATTCAATACCTAAAATCCAGTAAGGCAATCATATAGTTCACATACTATTAAAAGACCGAAAGTCATTTGGATTTCATGGGGACAAATTGGCTTCTAGTTCTTCAGGCTCAGGGGAGTGAAACTCTGGATGGTGAGTATTCAGAAATCAAGGAAATCGGACATATAAAGAATATAAAAATTTCAGGCACTTATTTAAAGGTGGTGACTGAACAAGCAGGGTTTGTGTGTGACTGGCTAGACAGCATGACTACTGCCTTTTGATCGCCAGGCTCACACAGCTGTTTGCTTTGGATGCCAGACCCAAATGGCACCCACACAGCTGGGCTGAGTTTACTTTAGAACTTTGATGATGAGGCAAAAATCAGAGAGAGAGTAATGAATTAAAAAATGCACCAGTCCCTCATTTCATACACCCCTCTTTTAAGCAGTAATTATCATGCGATCATGTCTTATGCTTTTAGCTTGCTTACCTGTCCTTGAAGAAGAAAGTCTCCCCTCTGATTTGGGCCACTGCATCAAAGATGATATCCTCTGTGCAAAAGTCCATGGGAGTTACAGGACCTTGGGTAGGTGGGAGGGGTTTGTCTGTTGGGACACCTGAGGTGAAAGAGAACATTTTGTAACTGCGTGAAGTCTGGGTGCCCCCCCCAGGATGTTGTATGTTCATCTTGGTGGTGTTATCAGGGTAATAATCTCAAGCAAGGCTACAACAGAAGCATCTTTGACCGTTCGAACCATAGAGCTCCTGGATGCCTTGGATGTCATCGCTGGATAGACGGAAATGCTTGGTGTAGGTGTAGATGGGGGCCATTAGAGCACCAGGGTCTTGGGAGTGTTCCAGTCCCAGGGCGTGACCGAACTCATGGGCCGCCACCTGGAAAAGGCTGTAGCCTGCAGCATTGACGACAGCCAGAAACACGTTTGCTTACATGCATACACACAAACCTGCAGAAACATCGATGAAAGCAAGAGGTACATATAGTTTTTGCACATGCAGTGAATGAACTTGTCAGTCAGTCTCAGCTTGGCAGTGCAGAAGGTTCATCGTCTATGTGTTGTGCTCACAATCAGACGGTTGCTGGTTCAAATCCCAGGATTGCCAGAGTGATTTTACCATTGGGCCCTCGAACAAGATCCTTAACCCCAAGTTGTTTCAGGAATTGTCTGACTCTACTTTTCGCAAAACTGTATGTAATTTTGGATAAAAGCACCTGGTAAATAAATAAAATGCAAAGGTCTACCTTGATCGGGACAGAAGCCCCACTTTCGGTCGTCGTCGTAGCTCTGCGTGGTGGCGCACCACACCTTCCCGTCGCTGCGGCCCTCAGACGTGCATCTGTCGTAACTGTTCCCCAGGAAGGTGAAGGGGAACGTGCAGGGAGCCCCTTCCGAGTTCCCGCCAACGGTCGACATGGCTGCACAGACCAACAAGGCACATTGTGCATAACAGACTTAGTGTTCGCTTTTAAGGTGAAGCAGCACATTAGAGGGCAGAATAATGGTTTCCAAAATAGCTGTGGGTTGGGTCCTCAGGAGCTGCTACAGGGTTAGTGGCAGTTTTGTTTTTGGTGGTCTTCCTTTCAATGGGCTGAAGTAACACAACACGGCTAATGAACGTGCAGTTTGTGTTGCTCACATGACTGTTGGCACTGCCTTGCGCACAGTGAACCATGCAACTGTCTAATGAAATCTGGTCCATCTCTGTTCCTCGGGGTTTTTCCGTTTACATTAAATTATGACAACAGAGCTTGGATCAGTGGGTTCTTTTAAGAACACAAGAAAGTTTATTTGCGTTTTATTAAATGCCAGTTACAGGGACACCACTGCACTACAAAGACGAAACCCAGTAACTACGCTGACTAGGAAATTGAAGGGCTTCAAAGTTTGATGACTGTCCACCTGTATGTGTAGCAGGTAGGTTGATGATACCGTTTTCTACATATTCGGGCATAGTTGAACTAAAATATTTTGTCAGGAGATAAAACAAAGCCTGATGGCACTTCTTCACTGGCATATAGGATCTGAACCATACCCAAGTCAAACTGCAAAGAGAGACTAGTTACAATGCAGTTCCAGCTTGTTTCAGTTTTCCGCTGTAAAAGGGTCAGCTTGGTAAAGGCGTTGCTGGAGAATAACAGTGACGTAAAACCGTAGAGATGCATTACTATTCACATGGTGTACATCATGATTTACTATGTGCTATTTTCCTAATTTTAGCACATCTGAGAGAATCGCCGTGTTATGTTAGCAGCGAATGCTAATGGAATTAGCATTTGCTAATGCAAATTTGCATTATGAATCCATTCCGTTCAGCTGTTCTATAGTACTTTTTTAAGTCGGAGGTTGTAAATTTAAGTTCCGAGTTACCAGGAATGCATCAATACATCACAATGTGCAATATTACATATAATACATACAATATACTCTTCCTTCAGATAATCCACGTGTAGAACACTGGTATCTCTATGCATTTGACCAATCAGAAGGTGATGACACAACCAGTTCAGTTTGATCACGCTTTTGGCCCTTCTAGTAAGCAGGGCCATGTCAGCAGGTGTACGGCTCAGGTACAGCTTGGTTCTTTGTAGCAGTGGAAAAGTACAATCAGAAACCCAATATAAGTCATAACTTCAGAATTAATAAAATATGCAGTTATGGTGTTTTGCCTTTGAATGGTAGGATAACCTGTGAATCTGGAAGAGCAGATTGCTCACAACCTACCGGTTACTGGACAGAAGCCATAAGACTTGTCGCGATCGTAGTCCTCGGTAGTGGCACACCAGCGATACCCATCATCCCGACCTACTGTGGTACACTCTTCATACTTCGTCCCCTGGAACATGAAAGGGAACTTGCAGGGTGCTCCATCGCCATTCCCCCCCAGAGTGAACAACACTGCAAGACATAGGCACACCGAAGAGAAGGTCCCTGTTACTGAGACAGTCACACACGGGGTTCCTGTTTACTGTCCCTCAGGGCGGTCCACCCTCCATACTGTCTTCAGCTGCAACTAATCCTGTTTATCTGCTGAATTACACTGTTAGCTAAATTGTAAGTTGCATGGAAATTCTTATTCTTCAATCTTTCCATTTCCCTATAAGAAATAAGAACAACAGAAAAAGAAAAATATTACATCCTGATAAGTCATACTATCATGGTCTGGCCCTTAGTACTGACCACGACTATGCAGCCTATTCCCTCATGGTGTCGTAATATTTAAATCAAACTAAAAATCCAGAGCAGTTTTTTTTGGCTAAGTGTTTGTTGTGTGTTTGTCTGAATTCTAGCCCTGAAATCTGATTTTGGGTGTCACCATTTATATGTACAATTCAGTGGCTTTACTGGAAGATTCCATCTTAATTTCTACATTTAAAAGACTCCAAACAGTAGAGAAAAGAATGATTTCTTTAACTTAATATGACCTTGTTTCGCATACCAGTGTGATTCTTACATGAACAAAAAAGGGCATGGGTATTTACATTAAAACAGTCCCATTAGGTTAGTATCACTTAAAAGCTTGGGCAAAACATTGTAATGTCAACTACATATTAACAGAGAAGTGCCTGGAGTCCCAGGTATACTCACATTCATGGGGACAAAAGCCGTATTTCCCATCCTCATCGAAGTTGTAGGTTGTGGAGCACCAGAGGAAGCCGTCGTCGCGACCTTGGGCTGTGCAGCTTGTGTACTCCTTGCCCATGAAGAGGAAGGGAAACTTGCAGAACTCACCATCAGCATTTCCAAACTTCACCTTCACAACTAAAGAAGAGCCATCGAGAGACAGCGGGGAGAGGGATGGGTCCAGTTAGTAAAACAGTATTCATCCAGGCATTGATAAAAGCAAAGAAATCATTCTACATAGTATACGTGTATATGAATGTACTCTCTGGGGTTACCATGTATTTAAACAGATTCTCAAATGTGACAGATATAGTAGATCCTGAATCTACTATTTATCAGGCAAACCTGGAGTGGTCTGTAAAAAGTACTTCAAGACTGTCTTCGGCGTGATGGTTAAATGGCTTGGATACCTTGCCCATCTCCCAGTGTCCATTGTTCATCATCGTCGAAATGGGAGTCACCCCCAATGCCGGGGCCAGGGGCGAAAGCGTGTGCCAGAAGGCCATCTTTTCCATCAAAGGGATACCCGTCACCGTGCTCTGTAGGCGGGATCACAAACTGTTGGCACTGCTAGCTTTTTTAACCTCCGGACTAATGGCCGATCTTACTGAAGCCCACAGACATTATCTGTAGTCCATTGTATTATGTATTTTAACTCACATAGACTACTGCCAAGGAAAACTATCCTGTTTAACATTAGAGGATTCATACAGTAACAAGGAACAATGTAAGCAAATGCTTTCTTATTGTGTGGTCTGGTTTTTGGGGGTTTGAACAGCCGCAGCAAACACCCCTAAGGCAATGTCACTGGGGTTACACAGACTACAGTATGCTGTTTGTTCATCTGTGAAAAAGACTGCTTTTGCTAATGTAGCTTTAACTATGGATGCTTAAAATACAGTTACAAGTCAGTCTGAACTCCTGAAATTAACATCACTTTCTGTGTCTTTGTATCTGTTTTAATCCCCCCCCCCTTTCTGTGTCTTTGTATCTGTTTTAACCCCCCAGCACCACGCGCAATGTTGAGTTTTCAACATTACATCAAATTTACACTGGATTATTGACCATCATTGACAGAAAATTCCTGTTCTTCCTTTTGTCCAAGACTCTAATCGCAGATTCCATGGAAGCCCAAACATCATGCTGGTGCATCTAATTTGTTCTAAAAGTGGAGGTGATACCGTTGCGGCCAAAGTTGATCATTATGTCAGCCTCTCCATCCATGATGCGCGTGAACTTCAGTGGGGTGACATCACTCCATACTTTGAATGCTCTGAAAAAGGCGTCATCTATGGTCTCCTGATCCAGGTCTGGTGTGTATCCTAAAATCCTGCAGGGTAGGTTGCATTTCCATTATGGTCACTAATGAACACACTTTAATGGTTTATAGAATTACTCAACTTGTACTGGTTTTGGAAAACAGCATCTATATGATGGTATCTCAATTCTGAAATAAATGTCTCCCTGTAAGGAGGGAGGGTTAATCTGAGCATATGTGACAACGTGAGTCTGAATACACTTAAAACAACAGTTAATGTCTAGAAACTGTGAGCCAGATACTTTTTCCTCTATGGTTTGAGGCAGACTGGATATCTGTTGGCTAGCTGCTCTTTATTTTGACTGCCTGAGTCATCTGTTTCAAAGCGTTTATAAATGTTCTGTGGCTTGTGTTGTTGCACACTTTGCTTTCTCCCATATTTGCTTCTCACTGAGGTACATTTTTGTGAGCTGGCATGTTTTTCTTTTCAGAAATACATTAGTCATGCTGTTCCTTAGTAGACCACATAATACACAAAATGTCTGCAGAGTATAGAGTTAGCAAATAACAAAAAGGAGAAAAAACAACAGCACAATCTGTAAATTTTCGGAAGTCGTTTCCAAGGAAAACACATTGCATGTTGTTTGTCGGTTTTGCACTGGAAGGATGCGATTTTGGAAGAATCATGTTTGTCCATCCATCCATCCATTCATTTTCTGTGACCATTTGTCCTAGTCAGGGTTGCGGGGAGTCTGGAACCTACTCTGGAAGCTATAGGTGCAAGGCAGGGAACAACCCAGGATGGGGCACCAACCCATCACCGGACACATTCACATAAATATGCACACATATGGGCAATTTGGGAATTCCAGTTAATCTCAGCATGTTTGTGGACTGTGGGGGGAACTCCACGATGACACAGGGAAGACATACAAAACTCCACACACATGGAGCCATGGCAGAGACTCAAACCATAGTCCTAGAGGCATAAGGCAACAGTACTAACCACTGCAATACCATACCGCCCCCAGAAGAATCATCTGTCTAGTTAAAATAATATATTTTTTGATCCATATTCCTACCTGTAGGTTATTCCATTCTTTCCCCACTTCGGCTTTCTTGGGAAGAAGTTGTAATTGGCCACATCTGGCACCCCACAACGAGGTTTCTTCATGATTTCCAGAGTTTTATGATCTATCTCACCGGTCTCTTGTAGAAAGAAGAATTTCTGCATTTTCTTCAATGTGTCTTTCAGCACCATGAGGTTGCATCTGTCCTTTGGGCATCCATAGAATCTGTTCAGGTAGCGCTTTGAGGAGAAACAAACCAGACTTAGAGCTGTGGACACTGAACAGTATGGACACAGGCAGCAACATGAAAGGAAGTCTCAGAAAGGCTTATGACTGTTTTGTTATATCTTATTCTGTTCAGTGTTAATTGTCTGCTATGCAAGGCACACAGGGTGTTTTTTTTAATAATCAATATCAGTAATGCAACCTTACTAGTTTACCCTTAAGATGTATCTTGAAATTACTGAGACCCAATGTCGTTTTAGTAATGTTTGCATTGTGAAATATTCAGTTTCCTGTCTCAGGATAAAACTACTTATTTGCACCTTATCTGAATTAATATTGTAAGAATTAGAAGTGAAAATCAGACCTATGGCTTAGGAGTAATCTCCTGTATCCAGACAAGCAAACAAGTATACACACTGGTTGCCAAACAACTGTTAATTCACCAAGCTTGTAAACCACGTTAATAGGAACAAGTTAGCTAGGTTCAAAAATATGTGTGCTAATTGCGTTCAACTTCAGGTTTAATAATGTGAACCAACATCAACAATGCAACAAGGAGGATGCACTTCCAAAAATGTAAACTTTTAACGAGTACATTTGATATGTTATGGCTTACTACTTTTATTGCTTATTAATAAGTTATGCTACATCATTTTGACTAATGTTACAGCCTATGTTGTATTCTGTTTGCTGTATATCAGCCTTTTCCTAGATGGCGTCTTAGCACTGACTAAAACTGTGTGATGGAGAATCAACTGAAAAAAATATGGCCTTACGAAAAGAGTTCAGATGCTATCCACAAATATTTACTATTCAGCTCGGGACAATATAGATGAGTTGAGGATACAACAAAGCAAGGTGAAGCTTTGCTTCGGTGATATCTGATGTATCGTTTGTGCATCTTTTATTGTAGAAATTAAAAATTTGCAGTGATATTCTGTATTATTGTTAAAACAACGCAGCCTGATAATGTTACAGTTAAATCAGTTTTGTTGGATCGTGACTTTCAGGCCGCACCCGACCTCATTATCTGGATCTATTGCAACTGTTGTGTTATTGGTAATATAATAGAATTGGAGAACTACATAACCCCTATTTACATATTGCCGTACAACGCACAAAAAATCATTTTTGACATGTTGAATAAACACAGATTAATATGACAATATCCATTTGTTTGTTTCGGGATAGTTTAGTGTTTTTAAACACCACAATAGTTTACGAAGAGTTAACTTCTGACAGGGCTGACATCTGCATGCGTTTTAATGAACACATAAATATTTGTAACGTGTCATTGCTGCCAGGACAATATCTATAGTGTCGCACTGCATATATCCAAAAACAACTGTACATGTTTTCCCAAACAAGGGCACACTCATTAGCCATAAACTTACCAGCGCTACTTCTTTGTCTGACCGTGGGTTACTATCATCTTCAGGAAACTTTATTATTGGCGAAGGCGCAGCTGAAGTTTGCTGGAAGACGATTAACTGTACCAAAAACACTTTCAGAAGATGCATGGGACGAAAGAAAGTCTCACACTTCATCTTTGTCCGGCTGAAGTCGTCCGGCATGCAAAACTGCGATATTTAGTATATAATGTATACTGATTTCTACTGTTATTTTTCTGCAATACTTCACTTGGGAAGCGCAGCCTCCACACTGTTTTTCCAAAGTGGTCGGACTGCGCAGCCTCCACATCCTGCGAAATTTATTGAATGAAATACGAGACGGAGGCATGGTCACATTCCTTTTGTCTGTTTACCATCATATTTTACCTTTAGGTAGTTGTGAAACAGCCAGAACTATAATCACCATTGTGATTTACACATCGCCAAGTGTAATTTAGCGTTTAAAAGGCTTGAGGCTTTGTGAACACATTTTTCCTAAATAAAATAAGTCAAAGTGAAGCATCATCTACTTCATATTTAGAAGATAACACAAATACATGTATTGCATAGGCCAAAAGTCTTAAGCAAAATAATTGATATAGGCCTACCTTCCAGTTTAAAATGTCAGGCTAGATAAGATGTTAGATAAGAGCACTGAATAACCGCCTTTAAAATGCATTTTTCCCTTTATTTGTGAAATTGACCTAATTGTTAAAATATACGTAGGAACGCAGGATCTTCCAATTCTCGCGATGTATCTTTAATTTGGAATGTCGCATGTACTAATATTCATACCTTTTAAAAATGTAATTGATGATGAAAATGCAGAGTGCTATTTTGAAATTATTTCACTGTTATATTATTTTCAAAGGTAGTTTATTGCGGTGTAATAAATGTTTATTACATTTCAATAATGTTAAACAAATAGGTTTAATAATTTGGCCTTATTAGGGCACTTCTTATCCCAATTTTAACTGGAGTAGACGAGAAGCCAAAAATAAAGTAGGAAAGTTTTTTGGAAGGAAAAGGTGGACATCTGGCGGTTCCTCTGTGAATTACAGTTGTGTTAGAGGATTAAAAACGGATTAAAAATCAGATTAAAATAACGAAGCAGAGAAGACTGGGGAAAGATTTTCATTGGTTGCTGATGATCATCGATGTCCCTAGTGATTTTTAAAGGTCACCTATTTATTCATTTTAAATCCTATTTTATAATGTAATTTGAATGCTAATAATAATAGTTATTGTTGCTTTATTGGAGACATTTGATCGATTAATTGAGCAAGATTTGTATTCTGATATTATTGAGACTAAAGCTGAATTTCCAAAAAAAAAAATAGTACGCTTTGGGACATAACATTTTAATATACTGTGTATATAGTAGGTTTGTTGTGGGAGATTGCTGCAAATGTAATATACATTAGCATATGAATCCTTGGCCCTGTCATTTTAAAATGGGGCTGTATTTCATGCTCTGATACATGCTATCAGGTTCACTGAACGAAACAGCATCATCTTTCATCATTCCTGAGGTGTGATTAAATGGTACATCTACACTTATTGCAAATACAAACACTGAGTCTTGTAAAGCTGATTCGTGCTAAGTAAATGTCTGACTGGGAATAAATGTATAGTTACAGAGAAACAGTCATGAAGAGATTGAAATCGTGGATTTTGATTTGCATGTAAATTGTATTTTTTCCACTTAGGTTTCCGTAAACAGCCCGAATTTCTGTGTTGACAATTATGACTTAGTAGCATTGCTTTGTGTTTCAGGTTGGTGTATTTGTTTGTGTTTGTGTCTTACAGTTACTGAACTGTATATTTTGATTGTTTACTTATAGTTTAATACATAATTTTGACTATAAAGCATATGCCTCCGATGCAGATCTTTGTTTTGCGAAGAACTGCAGGAGAACAGGAGTCTGTTTGGTACCTGCAATATAATGCACTGCAGCTTGGCAAAGAATTTATTTGCAGTGGAAGCCTTGGTACTTCGCAAGTCTGATCAGTAGGTCTTAGAGAAAGTGTCACTAGTGATGCATACCATCTGTATCAAGGCCTAGTGCTTGTTTGTGGACTGGATTGTTTGGGTCGATTTACTCTGTGTGCGCTGATGGTGAATTTACCTTGCCTCAGAGTCCTGCACTGTGTTTATTCAGAATGCTGTCATATTCTTGCGCAATAAAAACCAAGGCTTTAGATTAAGCTTGTTTGGCATTAAACTTAATGTGGAAGCGCAATTTGGTAAAGAAAAAACCAATTCAGGAAAAAATACAAAAATTTTAAGAAACCAATAATGTAAATGATTCTTTGTTTAAATTACTCAAGTAAAGAAGGTAACTTGTTGATTTTGTCTAATTTTATTGAACACGAAATATTGATGCCTACACATAAATTAACAGATTTCTGTTATAAGTGTATACACTAGTTTGTAATATTGTAATTTTATCATTATATAGATGTTATACTTTCACGAAGAAGGTGAGATATTTCTTTGAAAAATACATTTTCTCCTGTCACTGAACACAAGAACTCAAAAGCCAAACAGAACTGGGAGATTCAGAAGAATTCTCTGCTGATCTATGTTTTACCAACTGCCTTTAATCTATTCATTTGATGTGATTTCCATGACTTGCACGAATCAAAGCACATCTGCTTCATGCAGAATTCTTAAGCATTTGGGTTCAATATGAATTTTGATCTTAAATCCAAATCTCCTCTTTTTCTATTGACAGAAGACATGCTTCAATCACCAATCTAGCTTCCTGGATTGACTGATACTGTAAATTCTTAATATGCATTAATATGGGCTTTTTTAAAATAGAAAATTCCATGTATTTCCTGTTCCCTGTCAGAAACAAACTGCATGTCAGGCCTGAATTCGTTCGTTGTGTTACAGCTGTGACCTTTGAGCTAAGTTAGATGTTCTTCTGCTTTAACTGTGCAAAACTTGCACTCGAGTTTGAGTTAAATCTTTGACTGCAACCCAAATATAACTGTTAACATGACTGTCACAGTTTATGTGCTTTCCCGGTCAGTAAGCAAATCCACAGTTCTGCATCATGCCTGAAATCCAGAGGAATGTCTAGAAGCTAAAAGAAGTGGCCCATTTCCATTGGGGCAAAGGGACGTTCTGTCTTTTACGGACAGCGCAGGGTATTGAGCAGGACCGGAACTGTCTTACCGCATCCTTCGGTCCAGGCTTGTCGTAGAGCAAGGTTTTGGCCTGGTGGACTTATCATCTGAGCACCAGATAGTGTGCTATTTCTTCAAGTGATAAACATTTTCCGGATTAAAAAAGGTTATTGGCGGGAAGAAATGGGGGACAGTAGAGTGGCCACTAAAAATCACTCTATCACCTCTCTTTTCTTGGAACCTGTAACAAGGAACCCGGGTTGAGAGTTAATCTTGTTTTAATGGCAAGTTAAAACCAGATTTCATGGATGCTTATAAAAATAAATTCATATTGCATAGTTATCTGTCGCTTTTCTTGTTCTGCTATTTGGTTGTAGGCGCAGACTTCCTCATAGTGTGCTAACATGCAGTCCCTTCCTCATCATGTTATATTGGAATAAATACAAAGCACTAATCTGTGGTATTAATATGTGAACAGAATAGATGTCTCAAATTTCATTTATATGGTTCGCTGTAGAATTACTATAATTCCTAGAACCTTTACAAATTAACATTGTCTCCTTCGTAAGTACGGTAATACATCAAGCAATAATCCGTTCACTAGATGAATCGTATTTCATATTATACAAGACAAATATATTAATATTTCAATTTTATTTTTCCTGTTTGACCATCTGTATGTATTAAGTCTACCAAAATAAATCCCATGGTCATATTCTGCTAGGAAGTAAGAGATTCTCGTCCTACCAAAATGAATAAATAAAATATATTGTATAAATAATAATATAATCCCAGGCAGTGGCATTATATCTCAATAATATATCAAGGACAATGACTTATTTTGAGGGTTAAGGTCAGGGTGATTTGTGTGATTAACATACCAACCAGAAAAAAAACAGCAATGGGTTTATATATATATATATATATATATATATATATATAAAATGTGTG
>JAODUD010000019.1:1596370-1609325 GCA_026784285.1 Stomatorhinus walkeri | reverse complement strand
CTTCCTGTGTGGACGACTTCCTGTGTGGACAACTTCCTGTGTGGAGGACTTCCTGTGTGGACGACTTCCTGTGTGGATGACTTCCTGTGTGCTAGCTGTAGAAATATCTGAACCCTCACACATTTTAAACACTTTCAGCACGTTATGTGCTTTACTGTTACATACATAATCAGTTTAACACATTCAGTCTGAAATACTCAAAGAACAAGGAAAAAGTATTACAGTTAAACTTTGAGTATTCAAAATAGGAGAACTTTGCCAGTTATTGTGAAAAAATACTTAATAATATTTATAATTAAGCTACATTTTCTATAATAGCTTCCGTTGGTTTGGAACAAAAATGTAATATTTTGTGTATTGTTGTTGTCTTTGAAATGACATCCACAGTTAATTTAATGCATTAGTGTCATTCATGATATATTTCAATACAGTCCTCTTATTAAAATTCTGATAAGCATCAACACTGCGTGGAAAGAAAATGGTTTCCAGCATTATGAAAGTTCAGTGGCATGCGCATAGGTGCGGATAATAATTTCAAGATGCCTTTTGTGTGAAGACCAAAGGACAGAGCCTGTATTGGATATCGCTTGAAAGCAGAGTGTCCCAGCATGCCTTCTCATGTGGGCAGCAGCACTGAGTGCTCGGCGTGCCTGGAGACCCCGCACCTCCGTCTCGGGGCAGGACGAGTGGCAGCCGTCAGGGCCCTCCTGCATGATTAGCGGACACATATCGGAAATGGCTAAGTGGAAAGTCTCCCACGGGGGTCTATCAGGAGCTCCCCTGCCCAGCGCCCTTCCCACAGAGCACAAGTTGTCATTTTTTAACTCCGCATGGGGGGGCACCCTTGCCCTCCAATTTCCAGCCCTATCTACAAGGGCAGCAATTATGTTCCAAGAAGGGAAAGTATCCTACTGATTTATATTTTTCCCCCCAAATAAAAATGAGAACCTTGGGCAAATGGCAAAAGCACAGCTTGTCTGAACAGTTTCCCCTTGATGATTTGAAAGCCTGCCCCCCCCCCCTTTTGGCAATTCATCTTCTCGGTCCCCTTGAGAGGTGCCTGGTGTTAATTATGGTTCCTTATTGGAATCACGTGCCCGCAGGACTGATGTGTGCCCCTGTGAAGGTGCACAGGAAATGGCTGTGTCCTCTGAGGTGTCATAAGTCACTCCGGCCGCTTCCCCTCCATCTTCTGCATGTGCGCCTCAGCTCGTGCCTGGCGTGAGCTGGAACAACAGCTCACACTGAGCCCCCGAATTCAGCTTGCGGATTGAGGCTGAGTTCACAGCAGCCCAGTACCCTGGGCTCCTCACACAGGGGCGCTAACCATCTGGAAGCAGACAGAAAACTGAGCTTCGTGCCTGAGCTTTAGAGGTGCTCTGTGTGTAATATCCACATTATAAAGTCTCAAAAAAGGAGACAACGTTCTAAATGTGATAGACTAAAGTAAAGAAAAATCTTTGATAAAAGGATTTAGATCATTTGACAAACAAGAACATAAATGAATATCTGAAGTATATCTGACTGACAGATATATTGTATTAGTATATAATTTCTTATGAATTCACATAATATGTATAATGTAGATGAATGGTTGTATTATAAGTTGTTGTCTTGCAAAATCTGACTTTATGTCCAGAGTGTGCTATGCTGGACAGGGCATGTGGTTTAGATCAATATATGAGAAGTAGCAGATGAAGTAGCCGCCTCTCTCAAAACTGATTATTTTCTAGCATTAGCCTGCTCATGTAACTATTACCGTATGTTAAATGAGACTCATTTGCCATTAAAGTCATCGTTCGCTTTAGGACTGAAGCACCTTGCCGTGTTTAATATTGCAAATATTTCATATAGATGAGAGAAAAGCAGATGATGTCAGTAACACGGAATTACACTTTTTATCTTGTGTCACATCAGTTTTATCCCAGAATGACAAAGATGTAGGACTATTCCCAGAAACGAATGATGAATTATATTAACAAATCGCAGCCTGTTCCTTCTATTGCCGTTAGAAAACTGCAGATAAAACACCTTCTGTAGTTAATAAATATGCTTTGGAGGGAAAGAATGTCAACTCGCATAGTGTATACGGAATAGAGAGCAATGGACGCAGGTTTACTGCATTACTCAAATGGATTCCACTCTTTATTACCCGGAGTTGTGTTTTTCTTCTTGATGGGCTTTCTATGTACTTGCAGATATATTCAGGCAGTGATTTGAATTGGCTGCAAGCTCTCTAGGTGTATGCAATCTGGGAGGGAAATTGTACATTGCATGCAAGCGTCACTGAACTGTGAAATCTCTTGGACGGTCTTGACAGTAGATTGATGGACATTTTTTGAAGTATAAGGATGAACCTCTGAAGGATGTAAGCTAAAAATAATAAACTGAACCTAATAAATGACAGGCCTGATGAATTGTTTTTTCTGTTACTCCATTTTCCCCAGACTGTGCTGTTCAAATGTGGGCAAAACTTTGATTGACTGTTTTGTACCTATTAAGCACAGATGTTGTGTTGGGCAGTCACATTATATATGTTCTCCTTTGCAGTATTTGTGTGTCTATCCATCCATGTTGTTTCCGCTTGAGAATTTATATGTAGTTACTGAAATATGTTTTTAAAGCTATTAATTACATAATTTAAACTGATTAATGCTTTTTATTTGGGCATCTTGGTCTCTTTATCATAGTGAAAGTACAGAAAAAATGTTGTGAAAATTTAGTTATATGACAGCTTTACTTTCTAGGCATCATTTTATATTATTATCTTTGTACTGTGTCTGTTTTTGTTTATATATGAAGTAGCAATCAGAATTTTTGGGTGTGCCTGCTTGAAGCCATTGTTATCTGTGTTTTAACCTATATACACTTTTCTATTATCTGGGCTTATGGACCGATGAGTCACAATGACACATTTGGATTCACTTGTAAGGCTGGTAGATCGAGTAAATTCCCTTTGTCTGGCTTGGGCGAGACAGTGTCATGGTTCAGGGCTGCTTTCCTCTTGATGATCTTGGCAATTTCAACCTGCATGGCTATCAGTGCATATTTCAGAGACATGCCTCTCCCTTGGGATTATGGCTGTTTGTGCAGTCTTTAATTCTTCAACAAGCAAATGACTGATAACACACATCAGAACTGTGCTAGATCTTTTAGTAGCCTGGTCTGGCCCATCTCCAGACCATTCGAATATGAATGTTTGTGATGAATCACACAAAGGAGTCAATGCGTTCTACATCTCGGGGAATTGCTGAAGGGCTGAGAAGAGGCAGCAGGTGATTTCCTGCTGAGCTCTTCATCGAGTGACTTGTTTTTGTCAAGCTGTTATCAAGGCAAAGGGTTTCAAGACCATTTTTAAACACTCTGGGGGGAAATATTTTAGTGGTAGCATATAAGAACATCTTTAAAAAGATTTAAAAGTGAGATTCATTGAGTCACATGAGAAATAAGCAATAATAATTTGATCTTCTGTTGTTGTTTGAGCATTGTGTGCCTGTTTCTTAGGTCCAGCTAGAGTCATGTGAGATTAGAAAAAAGCTTTTTACTTGCTGAGGAAACAGAAGGTTAAGAGAATTGAACTGGAACAGGTATTACTGTGGCGTAAGTGAGGTCTAAGGATGTGTAAGGAATGTTTATTAATAACAGATGTAATACCTGAATTTTAAGACATTTCCTGTTTTTGGTAGAATCTATGATGACTTCACCTACACAATGTTTTTTTTTGTTTTAGCAAATTCACTTTCATATCTTTGTTGCCACAGTTATTATCCAGAATGAAAGCTGCTTTTTGGTGTGTGTGTGTGCATGTATGTATATATACACACACACACACACACACACCGATAAGCAGAATGACAAGGGGTTATTCCAGCATTTCCACATGGGAAGAGGTACTGCACAGTACCTGTCTAATTGTTTGGCACTGCACCATGTTGCAATGTCTGAGTATTTAATTTATTTTCATTTTGCCCTTAGTCAGGTTTGGAAGTCATTTGTAGGTCAAATTGTGCAGATCACCCAACAGGATTTACAAAATGAATCAACATTGTTTTACATTTGGAGCTTTTGGACAGGATCTGTATTGCTGTGAAAATAGCAGCATAATGGATTTTTATTGTTTTAATTTTTAATTTGTTGTAAAAAAAATATGTAATAATTTTTTTCATCTGCGTAACTTCTTTTTTGTGTGTGTGTGATGGAATTAATTATATTGACATTCACATAATGATGACTCATTGTGTATAAACCTCCACCTTGATTTGTGATTCAACTGAAAATAGCTAAAGAAAGGCCATTATGTAAAATTTGAATTTTTTTTATACAATCACATGACATCCATTAATTAATTCAGAATCAAATAATATAGGATTAATTTGGAGGCGATCAAATGTTAAATCATAAAGGGAAAACTTAAAATGGCTAATTTTACCCTGTAGCTGTACAGCTATAGAATGTCTTAAGGAAACTAAGAGAAAACAATTTATAATTTTTCCTATATTATAACCCCATTGTTGTGAAATGCTCCCTCTGCTTAATTTGTATTGTCCTAAGTAAACAACAGAGGTTCTTTTTTTGAAATGAGTTAATTAAGCTTTCGTTTTAAAATGAATACAATCCCCTTATAAAGCATCACATGGCAATGTAATTTGCATGCCTTTGAATAGCTAATCTCTAAGGGGCCTTCCTTTAAATAAAATCCACAATTCTGTGTTTTTTTTAGTCTCCAGCCAGCAAACAAACAGCAGTAAGGAAAGGTGGCCGGGTGTGTTTCTGCTCTCTCTCATGTCATGTGACCCACAGCCGACAGATGATAACTACAAAGGACATTACTCATGGAGCCTGGTAAAAGCTGGCTTTTGGGAAAAAAAAGAAAGAAAAAGAAATGGCATCTCTGGCTGGGTACAGTTCTCTGTTTTTGTCTTAATTTGAAATGCTATCCATCACAGGCAAAAGTTTCTATTCACGCGAGCAACCTGGGACATGAGAAATGAACACGGGAATAAATGAAGTGTCAGAGAAGAGTAGGAGATGAATGTTGTCCTCATATGATGAGTGCAGTGAGTACAGTCAAAGGTGGCCTGTAGCCAAGTCCCACGTCCCGAGGATCCCAATCCCCTGTAGGCCAGATCGTACCATGGAGGTTACCTTCTGGGGACCTTCACACACATTCACGTCGCCATCCCCTCATCAGCGTCCACTGTCAGTAAATCGTTACCTCAGGTGTGCACTCTGCACCTCCAACCTATCTACAGTTTCAACAGGGTAGCAGTGAAGCTCAGCCATGCTCTTGTGATGTTGAGTGTTTAATTTCAGAATAGAGCATAAATTAACACATTTAGGTGACCTCACAATGTGCAGTCGTTACCAAAAGGTCAATTGTTGGAGTTATTTTTTATCGGTAAGTAAATACCGAAAACCTGAAATAAAATTAAAATAAATCATCTGCATAGATTTTATACCAAGTAATTCTTCCCTGTTTTGTTTATTGGCTAATTGATTCAAAAAAATGTTAACTACCTCAAAAAAAAGAATAATGTTATGGAATATTTTTGATTAAAATTGGATTTAAATCATTATAAACCTTTTGGGGATCACTCTTAAAACCACTTCCTTTCTGATTTTACATTATTAAGTAGGATCCTATTAAAATAGAAGCAATGATTATTTTAAATGCCTCATTTGAAAGAATATTGGTACATTAAATATTAAATAAATTCTATATGTAACTGTAGGTTTTTAAATGCCTCAACAGTAAATTACTAAATTCTTCCTCCTTTATTTACTCTTTAATTGTATCTTATTTTTTTAATGGATTTAAATAATTATTATTTAACACTGGATGTATTATTCAGAAGACAAGAAAAATTGAATTGCATTTAAAAATCTCTCAGATTCAGGGGGTGACGAATTGACCTGAGGCTCTTCTGTGCAGTGAAGGCATCTCCCCATATTCTCTGTAACACTACAATTCTGTGTGAGCACGGCTGCTTTGAGGGAGGGAACATGTGACTGAATTCAGAGACCAAGTCTCAGGAAGTTTCCCTTGCCTGCATCCCATCTTCTCGAATAATTATCAAAGGTAGATTTAATCTGTCTACACTCTCGGCATGAACATCCAAAACGCAGAATATCGATGTGAAAGTGTGTTGAGACTTGCCTTAACAATGCTAGAACACAAAACGTTGGGTATATTATATATCCAGAATTAAGAGATACTTTGCCCACGAGTATTGCCTGTCACATTTCAACACAGACGACTCAAATTGTAAAGACATCTGTTATGTTATTAATTTCACATAAATCCTAAGCTTCTTGAGGCCTGAAATGAGGCCTCATTCAAGCTGAATTAATGAAATGTGATTGTAAGTCGTTCATATGGATGACATGCCACACAGAATTGAGTTGCTTATAATCGCTCTGTAATCTTGATGTCTGTCATGGGAGAGTGGAACAAGATACTTGCCACTATAGAACAATATGTATAGAAAGACTGGAATCATCTCTTTATCAGGCAGGATAAAAGGGTTGCAAATTTTGACTTAAAAGAATAGTGTGTTGTCAGTAAAGTGGACAAAATAACTTTTTTTATCTTTTGTGGTTGTGTAGATCAATCTGTAATTTCAAAAATGAGCCCCCCGCCAATTTGCTTTAACATGAGATATTGAAGGTAATAATGCTGAAACAGGGATAATCCTCCAAGGTGAGCTGAGAATACTTTGAGAAGGAGCATTATTTGTAGCATATAATTACATGTTTCTAATAAAACGGTGCATGTAAATCTTAGGTGTTTTAACCCTCACTGAAAATGAAGTAAATGTACTGGTACATTGTCCTTGACGAGGGCATCATCCCTGCAAACAAATTATGTAGATGTAAACATCACAGACCTTCCTCACAAATTTTCGCATTATTTAAATTATGTAGGCTAGCAGATGGCTGATGGCCTTGCTTCCAATACCTGACGAAGCTCAAGTTCCCAACCGCGCCCTGCTTATATATACCATAGTGCTGCTTAAAAGTTTGTGACCTGTGTGTATTTCTAAAAGTGATTTAGTTCAATTTTTCTTCTACTAAAATGCTTTATAGTTGACCCTTCTACATCGTGGGGGTCAGAGGCACAGACCCCCCGCAATCTGGAAAAAAAGCACATAAGCGTAGAAAACATAACATCCTTTGGTTCCTGTGTTGAGTGATGCGAGCAGGCAAGAAGAGCAAAAAGATGCAACAAATGTGGGATACAAAGATCTGCGTGAGGTGACTGCGAGATATTGTGTGAGAGGCTGCTCTGTCCAGGCCAGCACTGTACATATATTTTATGCATTTATGAGTTACTAAACTTTTTATGTGTCATCTGTGGCTTTTGAAAAACTTCTAGAAAATCCCTATATTCCATTTCCTGTATCAAAACTGCAATGGGGACAGTCGCGATGCAGAAGTGTCAACTGCATAGTTATGTATTCCTTGTGGTGTTAAGAGGGACTGATTTGTTTAATAGAAAGAATCGGCAAATAAGATTAATTGCATATGCAATAATAAGTGAACTGCAAGGTCCATCGACTAAGTCAATGAAGTAAACATAATCTGGTGTGTAAACTGGGCTCCGAGTTAGCAGATCAAGGAAGCAATCATGACCCCAAAGTTTTAGTGGTCCTCTCCTATATGAAGGAAATAGAATTTGTTGAGCTTGGTTTTGTTTGTATGTGTTAGCAACATGGTATGCATCAACCTTTTACAGCGCAGGAAGAATTGTAAATGTTGTAAGGGATCATCATGAATGAGGTTAGAAAAAATTTGGGTTCATCCTTCCTCAAGTTTACAGTTGAGAACGACCATGTTGAGTAGACCTGGGATCTTCTTTCAAAATGACCTTGCAGAACAACAAAACAATGTGAGATACTCAAAAGATCCCAAGGACCACATCCAAGTTCCTTCAGGCAAGGATGTTAAACACTTTTATTATAAAAGACATCTTGCAAATGATTGCTTTGATTATCCTTCAGATATTTGAAAGAATGGTTCCAGGACAGACATTCTAAGATGGCTAAAACTAAAAACACAATGCTTGGAATGGCTTGCACTAAAATAAACCTCCCATGGACGTGAATGGCTCATAACAGGGAATCATTAACGGAGAGTCATTCCACAGAATTCCAGAGAAAGGCGCCAGGTTCTCCATCTGTAAATCTGTGAAGTTGCAATGAAAACGAGTACTGCGACATGACAATGATCCTAAACATTACAACAAATCTAAGAATGCACAAGGAGGAAGGCATGTTGTGCTTTGGAATGGCTGAGTCAAAGCCCAAACTTCATCCCAGTGTAAATGTCTCACAAATCTGGGGAAGCTGCAGTAGATCTGTAAGAAAGAGCTGGCAAAACACACCACCAAACAGGGCACAGGCTAAACAGTATATCGGTTAGTTATGGTCACTAATATATGTGCCGTAGCATAATAGGTGACTTCTGTGCATGATCTTGTTAAACCTGCTTTAATAACTGTATATTCTTCATATATCTAAACTTTGAAAAACATTTAAGTTTATTTATATACTCTACCTGCTGAGTGGCCTTGTTTTTTTGGAATATTAATGGTTGTGTTTTGCTTTTTGGCAGAATGAATGTGTGTAATATTAAGCCTTTCTTGACATCCATTAAGAAATATCTGGCTCTAATAAAACACCAGGGAGCATCCTGGCTTTTTGCAGCAAACAGTGATTCTTCATTTTTCCATGAAACAATGAAGCGATGTTTGGGGGCGACGCAGGGAACGCTCTCTGGAAACGGAGATGAATCTCATTGCCGTTGTCTTCACGGCGCAAGGCTTAATTAAGATCCGCGCCGAGCGGAGCCCCTTTGTTTCCTCTGCATTGTTAGCGTTCTGCTCAGATGTGAGCCCATGTGTAGATGAAGGCAGGCGCTTTCCTGCCATAGAGCTTCCTCTCCTCCAGAGGGTTACCCTACTTTACTCAGAGACTGACAGAAATAGGTTGTCTTATATCGTATTGCTGGAGCAGCTGAGCACTCGGTCTCCAAACAAAACAAAACAAAAGAAAACACTGGCGTGTTTCTGAGGAAAAAACAAAAATGGTGTCTCCTTGCAGCTGTCAGCACTTTGGGACCTGAGGGGTTAATTGACTTCCCTTGCTCCCCCGTTCCCGAGGGGTGTGTGTTTTGAGAGCTGTCTTTTGCCTGGCTGGATGAAGACACTTGAGATATCACTGCTGACATAACGGCCCAGATCTGTGTGTAGCCTCCTCAGGTAACTGCACCTCTCAAAGGCTTCATTGAGTTCCCTTGTTTTTTTCTTTTCACTTTTGTCAAGGGTGGGGCCGCTGTGGGAGACGGACGTCTGAAGGGTCTGTTGTGGATGCTTGGTTCTTATTCTTCTTCACGAACGCATGTCAAAACAAACCCAGACCTTTTAAGGTAAAAGGCTTTTGAAGCTGTCGAGAGCCTCAATTCTGAAAACCCTCCACCACATTTTTTGGCCCAGGAAAAAATGGCCTTCTCACATTGTCTGGAATTATTATAATGGTTCTCTGAGTATGCGGCGGGCTCCTTTCCTGACGGCGCATTGATGTGTAACGTTGTGCATGCTCATCTTTGCCTTTGTGGCGGCGCAGGAGTCAGCTGACTGGATGCTGAGATGTGTACGAAGGTTAGCACAGCAAAATGAGGCGTCAGGAAGAGCAAGGAGCCCCGGCTGTCCTGTCTGCTGCTCTTTCCAGTTTCACTGTGGCCGTCAAAAGGCCACAGATCCTTTACTGTGCTCTCTTGGAGGCCAGCGAATGACCCCACCCACCTCTCAGAAGAACTGAAGTAGACAAGAAAGCTCCTTCAGATAGTTAGTGAATTATTTAGCATTGCCAAAAATGAAGATGGAAAAGAATCAGCAATTCTCTGTATAACTGTTGATTCAGCTGTTTTATTATTTTGCAGTACTTGTAAAAGGGCCATCAACCTGTTTCAACAGTGTTTATTAAAAATCGTTAGTATGCTTTTCAAACAGCCTTTCCTACCTTGACATCTCAATACATTTTCTTTTCAAGATATATTGTCACTATTGACTGTCACATCAAGGGGTGTCACCTCTCCTTTGTGGCAGACCCCATATTCTCCGCTATTGTTATGTGAAACCTGAACAGCAGCCGTTTCCATATAAATACATGTTAGCTTTCTGCATAAAGAGGATTCATAAACGCTTTCTGGTTTGTGGCTACATTCTACTCTTCCCCGGCGCCCCCCAGCATGAGCCCATTCCACTCAGTGTGCTTTGTTCTCCCTCTGCTTGAAAGGGTCTGCAGAGGCCTCAGAGCCTGATTCTCTCCTGGCGTTTGACTACAATTGGGGCAATTGTCAGGAACGGCTTGGGTTTCATTTCACCATTGGCCTGAATTGTAGCTTTTTAGTGACACGAGCACTGATACCGATGGTAACCCTGATCCACACGCCGCTGCGCTCTGGGCACAGATCTTATCGGGCCGACGGAGGATTAGGGTTCAAGGTCTGGGAGGGTCTCGGTCATGTCAGGAGATAAAGGAGAAAGATTAATGGCGTCTGCGAAAGGCAGTCCAGCATAATCGTTTTGCCTGCCTGTCACAGAGGTATGTACATGTTTTCCAGGTCAAAGAACAGTTTCCAATTAACTTGGAATCCTCTTGCAGTTTCAGCTCTGTACTGATGAGTTGTTATAAGAATGACACACAGAGGGTCATTTATTATATTTTTTTACTAAACATACATGTCTATACTGCAGTAGGGTGCCTTTTTATGGTTAGGTTCTACCTTGACAATTCTGGTGTCCTCTGGCATTTGATGTGCTGGGGACACCCCCCAGCCCTTCTGGTGATGATGTTTGTCAGAAGAGTGGGGAGAATGTGAGCAGAGAGCTTGTTATGGGAGCTCTTAGGGGCCTCATCACCATCCCATGCCCCCCTCCCCCACACACACATCCCCTAGCCTGTAGGGGGCACAATGCCAAGCCTTCTTTGCCTCTGTCTCTCATTCTCTCCTCATGAGGTAGGCCTTCCTTTTGATTCCAGCCTCCTCAGGTAAACGCTGTTCCTCTGTAAACACTGTCGCCAGGCACCATTGACTCTGTAACCTGGAGATGCCGTCCCAGTGTGTATTTTACACACGGAATAGTCATGAGCTGTCAGGCAGCCAGGAGCTCCCGCTGAGTAGCCCACCCATGACGACGACTTCACCGAGAAGCCTGCCTGTAATTGCCCCAGAGTCGCGCTTCCCTAACAGCCCGTTTCCCACTAATGAACTTAGCTGGCATTTGCAGGTGTGGTGGTAGCCAAAAGGTTTAGCGTTCTTTAGCAAGATGCTAATATGATTTGTCTTGGCAGCCCAGAGAAGCCAAATTGGCAAGTTTAATAACCCTGAGTGTGAAACTAAATGCTATGCTTATTTGGTGCATTTTTACTTTGAACAGGGGCTTGAGTGGGTGGGGGTGTAATTAATATTATTGTGTTTTCGAGGCTGGATTAGCCTCATTTCAGCTGTGATAATCCTCCCGGTGGTTTCTGTGCTTTCAGCTTGTGTGCTCTCTTTTCTTTAATTGGGATCAGGTAAACCCATGACTCTTGGTTAGGACTGTGATCTGAATTCGCTTGCTAATGTCTGGGCCTGTGGCCTAACAGTGCAGATAGACAGACACTGAAAAGTGACAGTGTCTCTTACTGTCCCCCTAAACAATGGATCAGTCGATTCCATGTTGGCCATAAAGGAATCTATCCTATGTTTCCTGTGTATATCTACACATTCCATCTGTGTGTGTCATCTATTACCTGTACATTATTCATTAGTGTTATTGTGCCATATTGTATTGTGTGTTTGCCGGGGTCAGATGTTGACAGCACGTAGAAGTTGGGTAACTGTGTGAATTCAGCGCCTGCATATGATCCCTCTCTCGGGCTCAGTGTTTCCTGTGAGGACCGTCTCTGTATCTCACCTGATCCTGCCAGGTACACCTTTGCTGATCTGTCTTTCGCTTGACTGACTGAAGGCTCGCAACAAAGGAAACATTTGATCCCCTGGCTTCTAAATCACTTTTTCCCCTTTGATTCTTTCATAAACGGTCGTTCTTTACTTTGTTCTTCAGAGCATAGAGTCAGATTTCCTTTAAGAGTTTTTTTGGCGTTTTTTTATGAAAGGTAAGTTGAGTAAAAGTAGTACTCAGCTTAACTGTAAATAATGTAATTCTCACATGATTGAAGGTTTATGTAATAAGTAATATACTGCTACTGTAATAGTATAATTGAATAATTCCTTAGTGATGCCATGTTCACATTAGAACCAAATGTTTTCCAGGTGCCACTCAAACTATGATAATCTGGTGCTTCTCTGCTGAACCTGGGTGGTTCAGCAAGTGAGAAGTGAAAGTAATTAACATGAATGGGCTCCTTGTCAGCTTCAGAGACTATAAAATTATAGGTTTGTTTAAAGGGTGGTTATTCCCGGGTGTGAACCCTAAAGTACAGCTGTAAATTGTGTCATCTCTCATGCTAGGGCACTTCTCCTAATTATAGAGGAAAATGTTATATAACTATACCTATTGTACTATATTATCAAATAAATGGATATTTTACTATAAAATAAAGAACAATACTATTCTGATAAGAAATTTATGTAGACATCTTTATATTATTATATTTATACGTCTATATATTATTTATATTATTTTATATTTATAATAGTCAAGAAAAAAAGATATAAAAATCCATTGTCCAAAACATAGCTATCATCCAGTCATTACAATAATATAATAAAAATAATAATAATAATGTAACAATGCTATTGTCATGCATCTTGCAGTGTGATTTGTATGGCTATGAGTTTCAGACACTGTAGAATCAAAGCTAGCTATAGCTGACATACAGTGGGGCAAAAAAGTATTTAGTCAGCCACCGATTGTGCAAGTTCTCCCACTTAAAATGATGACAGAGGT
>JAODUD010000019.1:1574901-1590618 GCA_026784285.1 Stomatorhinus walkeri | reverse complement strand
CCCCCCCCCCCCCCCCCCCCCCCCCCCCCCCCCCCCCCCCCCCCCCCCCCCCCCCCCCCCCCCCCTCCTTCCTTGGATTTTGCTGAAATATTTATAGGTCAGGGTTGACTGGCTAAATTGAATATCTATGCTGATCTCACTTGCATGTTTAACTTGTGCTTAGGATAATATGTTTCCTTGGTGATAACCTTTTGTGTTCCAGCCTGACTTCATTGAAATGCATGGAGATAAAAATGTGTCTCACTTCTCAGCAGCGCAGTGCTGGTGCGGGAGTGAGATTATTCAAATGATAATTGACCCCCACCTGTAGGCGGTTTGGATTCTATACTCCAGCTCTCCATTTCCCGTTGTCAAAATATGTGAGAATATGGTGATGTCATTTACATCACAAATCATTTTCATAATGTCAGGCATCTCAGGGAAGTTGATTTGGGAAACAAAAGGACTCAAGTTGATGGCCAGTTTCCTACAGATATGCTCAGTTCTTTAAACAGCTGTCGAAATAAGAGAATCGATCAGTCGTATGGTTTCTGAAGTACGATTTATTTTTTATTCAGATTTGACACTCAAAACAGTGTTCTTATTTCAGTAGCATAAAAGACTGGCATATACAATGAACTGCAAACACAAGGAAAGACAACTTCTTAAAATGAAAGCACAGTGCATTCTGTTCATACATTTCTAATGTGGTAATGAAGAATATTGGAGTGGGAATTTCTCAGCAAACTCTGAAACAGTTTCTGCGTCTGCAAATTTGTGCTGGTCTCTGTGAACTCTTGCTCTTGACTGTGGGTTTTAATGACATCGCCCACCGAATACGGGAAAATGCACGTTTCTTTCGAAGGCAGTTTGCCAGCAAAAGTTCTATTGTTAGAACTGTTTAATTATGCGAGTTACGGCTGCTGTGAAGAATCTCAAAAATCCCCCGCACTGATCATTAGTGAAAAAGGCAAAACAGAAATTCATGACATCAAGGGTTCATATTTCACACTTATGGCTGCTAAAGGGCACCCCCAGAAAAAAAAATCAATTTTCTGAGAGTCCGTTCAGCACTAAAGGGAGTTCAGGCAACCAGGCAATTTTCAAAAATGTCCACAAACTCTGCTGGGTGTCGTTCTTCAGAGTCCCCGAGGTTTTCCATCCAAACATCGCCCTCTGAGTGGTACTTGTTTAAATTTGCATTTAGTTAGCAGATTTAAATTTATTGATTATTTTCTGGTATGCTAATGTATGCTTAAGTTAAAATGGTCGCCTATAAGGCAGTCCCTGTACAAAATGAGCTCTTTAAGAAAATGAAACATCATCCTCTCCAGTGGGACTCTGTCCCTCTCTGTTTTTGGGGGAGGGATCGAAAAAGTTTTCTTTCTTTCAGTCTTCCACTAGGGAGCTGGTCAGCAGCTCTGCCTCACTCAAAGCCCTTCCCCACATCATCAATCCCCAGCTCAACATCCATCATCATCCATTAAGCATCAGAGCCTGAACCCTGATGGAAATGGTGATAAAAACAACATTGGTGCACCTGTGAACCTTGTGTATTTTAATTCTTTGTCAGATTTTACAACAACATGCTTCTTGTCAGAAATATATTAGCTATCATGGTTTTCTGCTGAAACATTGTGTTTCTGAAACTGACCATTTTTTCAAGGCACTTTTAGACAATGGCCTTATGAACAGGTGGTCTAGTAGACAATTCTACCGTGCTGACAGATTTGCTCTGATGTTAACATTGCTCTCTTTGGCGTGGAGGGAGAATTTATGTGTTCAAATGTCAATGTGCTTACCCACAGGGTTATTAGAACATATTAGCTATTAAATAGGTAATGTCCCACTAAATCTTTATTTTTTGGCACTGATCCTGTTACATCGCAGTGGCATGGATCTGAACAGGCACCACCCCAGAACGTGGTAATTGGTTTGATATATCAATGTCATTTAAGAAAAGTTTGTCCACATAGATTTGATACATTATTCCCCTCTGGATTGTGAATGTGATGACTTTTCATATCAGGTCCACATCTGAAAGCGTTCTAACATCTTTATCCCGTGAGAAAGCAAAGAGCCAGATTGAACAAATAAATCTGGCCTCCTTCCTCTCCCCCAATGTGCGTATACAAATGCTTTTGCTTAAGTGAACTGCAGATGAACTGAAAAAAAAATCAGAATCATAAATAAAGGCTCCCCACATTATGATGATATATTTTTGTAAGTTGATATTTGGATATTTAGATATTTGCTTAACATGTTACATCAGATAGCAGTTAGCTTGCGGTGTGCTTGTGGCAATTTAGAGACTATTCTGCACTCTCAGAGGGGGGAGAATGTGTATCCATGCTCCAGCTCTCAACCTGGTCTTAATTACAAGATGTCATCCCGCATGTACAGTGCCAAAGCTGTCACTGAGTCCCCATATTGCATGTGGAGAAAATGGTCTCTAGAGGTCAGTGGAGTTCCACATGTCACAGACCCAGCTGGGGCTGGAATTGCAGACTCTAACACTGCCGTTTAGACAATAGGAAAGGTGGAAAAAAATGGATGAAATATTTTTTCTTAATCCTTTCCACAGCATGCTGTCACGTAAGAAAAACAAACAGACAAATACATCCCCCTGACCTTGTCACCCAAACTCAAGGAAAATGACTCAGGCTAATGACCAATTGCATGGAAACCTTGCTGCACTTTACCTCTCTGAATGATATCCCTTTAATTGCTGCGATCTGGCTGCTCGCATGAACAGTGGGATGAAACGAAATGGAAGATATTTCGAGCGTGGCGTGGAGAGGGTGGGCGTCTGGCAGGATTTGGGGCTGAGGATCATCCAAAGCCTCACACGTGACGTTTCGTGAGTCTTTTTGAGAGGGTGGGGGCCATTGTCAAAGAGGGTGGCAGTCCTAATGTAACTAAGCAAAAAAGACATTATGTTCCAAGAAATACAATTAAATTGATGATCTAAACATTAAACCTCAGAATTTAATTATCTGCCTTTAGTCTGGTGAAAATCCTTACTTTTAGTTCAGTTTAGAAGCTGCTCTTTTGTATTTTGGTTACATTATGGTTGTGGTGTGGCCGGGGAGAGGTTTCCGCTGCCTTCGGTGAGCTTGGGGATGCACAAATCCTTCTGCCAAATGTCAAATTAACAGCAAAGAAAAAAAAGTTGTCTTTTGGCATCCAATGCTGAAAAACATTGCAGAAATTCAGCTCTAGTTTGTCATTTTGGTCCGTCCCCCCTCCATGGAAAACCTCAGCACAGCAGCATTAAGAAACGACTGCGAGAGAAGTGGGGAGCCAAATGTGGAGCAGATGCTTCTAAGCTCCAGAGAAAAAGAGGGGGGCTAATCGGAGGACACCAGCACATGGAGCGGCCCGTACGAGGCTCTGGAACGGCCCCTTCCTCCCCGCTGTCCCGTCCCTTTTCAGCACCGCACCTCCAGCACACACTATTAGCATGACCCAGATGACATAGCCAAGCTCCTGTTAATGGAAGCAAAGTTGGAAATATGATTTATGGCTTTCATTTTAAGGCCTGCTCTTCTCATAACTCCTAATACTGCATGGGAAAATCTGTCTGTAATAACGGAGCCGTCCCGTTATGCCTCATAGACTGTTAAGGCATGAAAAAGGACATATTGGTGTAATAAATCTACATTGCAAATGTGACAACACAAAACACAGAAGATTACAAAACAGTCAAATGAGCTTGACGGACTAGATTTAAATAGACTGGAGCCCTCGTACTGTTAATGCTATTCTATTGTAATTATTAACGTTTAATTTCCAGTTTCTGCAGCGCTCATCCGTTTTTATCATTTTTTATTGTATTTCTTAGGCGGCGTAAATGAGATAAGGTACGGCTGCGTGCGCGTTTGCGTGTTCATGTTCGGGACGCCCCTCCATTCCTGACTGTGATGCCTCGTTTTTTCATGTTCCGACCCCTGAAGCACAAAGCAGTTGCACACACTAAGCTCAGCTTACAGGCTCATTCCAGTTGATTATCATCATCGGCCTTCTTCGAGGTGTTGAAATATATCCATAATGCCCACATGCCGTATGTATTTATCGCCCGTGCAGAAATCCTTTACAGAAACACGTGAAGTGATCACTTGCGTTGAAATGAAGAAGCAGGCAAACTCGTAGCAACACTATTTGTTTGCATGTTGTAATTTAAAGATTGCCTAATATGTTAGGTTATATTTTGTTGTATTTAACCTATTTGCTGTATGAGGGAAATATTTACTAATTATATCTGATTAGCTTAATTATATCTGATTTATGTATTGGTCCTGAGTGATTTTTTTCTCCTTCAACTTTAATAATTTAGAAATGTTTTAATAAGAACAAAACGTATTTTACTAACTTGATAAAGGGCACGTTATGTGCTCAGTGGAGAAATTATTTTCTATCTGGAATGTGAAATAACGATCGCCTGGTCATATAGACTGTTTCTTAACCTCTGCCTTGAACGGTGAAGAAAGATGTCTTAATTAATTTTTTAAATAATGGATTTTTTTTTTTGCCTTTTTCAAGGTCACTCTTTTAAATAATACTTGGTATATTTATTGCATGGAGAAGCAAAACTAATATCTGTCCCTATGAAATTCTGTGGTTCAGCTATCTATCAATGGCAATGCCTTGAATATAATTAGAGGGGAATCTAATAAATATATTCCTTGACAAAAGTAGGCAAATAATTTGTTTTTAGCTATTGCAAATATATATTGATACACCTGGTACTTGTTAACAATTGAAAGAGAAAGATGATGATTTGTGTCACTGTCATACTTTTAATCCTTCACTTGCAATAGTGAACGCCTTGTTTCTGCAAAGTGGGCCGTTCTGATGTTTTGTCATTAGTCTTGGCTGTACACATATTAACTGGCATACTGAAACACCCCAACAGTGAATAGCAGGGTCTTTAGAGAGCGGCCTGCCCTGACAATATGTCGTCTGCTTATTGAACTCCTTGCGCAACATTGCATGAGCGATTTGAATATTTAAAATACATACTGTATACATGTAACTCAAGGCCATTTTGTTCCTATGTTTAGTGCCCTACTACATAATATGAACATGCTGTCACTACCTCACACTCAGCATGTTTCTGCTGAAATAGATGCTTTAAAAGGTGCATCGTGATAGGAGTGTAGTTATACCACGACATCATCTTTGACGACGGTCATCTCCATCCCCATTTGATTTTTTTTTGAAGTAGGTACAATTTTAAAGCAATTAGAACCTGAATCCTGACCACAAAATATTGAATGATCAGATCATTGTTTCCTGCCTAAGTTCTTGAATAACTTATTGTACTTCTTTTCTTCCATGTAGCATGCACCACTGGAATATGTTAAAATACCAGTTCCTATATTTATAACTTCTTGAAGTCATAGACTGAGAGATTAGTGATGGAATAAAGGCTGATAGAGAGATTAGTCTGGATTGTTGTCATCTCCAAAACCCTGTTGCAATTGTAATGACAGTAAGCATCTTCCAAATGGGATGTTTAACAGGAAATGACAGCATGATGATATCATGTCACATCTATGTTAACAGCATGAACGAGGTTCCACTCGTGGGGTCCAGTCTGAAAGCAATTGCTGGCAGACTCCAGCTGATGCTCTCGTTCACAACACCTTTGTGCTGCTGCAGGGAGTCGCCGATCGGTCAGAAAGAGGCCGACGGGCAGGAAGCTGCCCCATTTATTGTGAATTGTGAGTAAGTGATGACTGAACAATCGGCACTTTACGAGCTGCATGCAGGAGCAGTACAGGTTACTGTGAGGGCAGAGGAAATACCGGGGTTGTAACACAACCACCACCCAGACACACAAAGCCAGCTTTTCATAGATCCACTGGCATCCTTCAGAGCTTGTAATTGTCATAGGCAAAATTCATTAGCTGGAGCCTTATGGAGACTTTGGTAATCCAAAATTTCCAGGGAGTCTGATGTGTTGGGGAACAAAGCATCAATCACACTTACTTGTGGCTTTTGACCAAATGTAATGAAGTATATATATATTGTACCTCTATTATCATTTGAACTGTGTGCCATCAGCACTGAGATTTTGTTTGATATACCTCTCAGCTCCACCTGGGACACTGGAATTGATGCCCTTGTTTTGAGTCATTTATCAGGATGTGTTATTGGTGTGTGTGCTGTGGCTGCTAGCTTACGTGTTACTAGCAAAGATTCATTATTGATATGGTGCCAATCACTTTTTATAACCCACAGTAAGTATGGCTTTATTCATGTTTTCTACATGCACAGGGGGCCACATGACACTTATGATGTGAAGTTACATAAGGGGCCTCAACACACACCTTTGTGATGAATATCAAACGTGGCTAAAATTTAAGCGCGTAAAATACAGTTAATGGTGATGACACACATATAACAATTTTTGAAGTCATACTGTAAGTTAAAAACTGCTTCAGGATATAAACTGTAAGATATGAACTGAGATCCATAATCTTGAGGGTCAGGCAGTGTCCTTTATTTCAGTAAAATATCTAAATAAATATGCTTAACTTAGTATAATATGTATAATATTAACAAAATTTAAATTTTATTTATCAGATTAGACCGCTTTCTATATAATTGAAGTGTAAAATTAGTGTATTTGTTGTGCATCATCTTATGAAGTCCATGCAGCATTATCAGTAAATTTTACCTGCCACTTTCTGTCAAATTAAGTATGAAAACCACCCTAAGGAGATGTGGTAGCTCCTCAATCTACTTGCAAGAATGCACAGTTAACAATCTTTTTGATACATTAACACATGTGCACTGTTTTTTGCATGCAGTCTTTGTCTGAGTTGCAGGTATCACCCAACACTTCCCCAGTGGCGCTGTAGGCATCTTGCGTTTCTTCTCATTTTCATTGTGTTGAAATAACTCTTCTAGGTCACGCCATTAGGGGACATTGGCAGCCACCTAGGATGACATCTTCTGAGGGAGCGTTAATGGGGGAGGTGCCGAGAGGAGGGCAGCGGGGAAACTCCACATGGGCACTGGTCATATAAACGAGTTTGGTGCAGTGTGGCAACATCTCAGTAGAGAAAGCTACTAAACAGAGGTCATTCTACTCCTGTCAGGGCCTCTCATTTTCTAAAGGTGTAATTGTCTGTATTGCTAACAAGAAACAAGACGGCACCAGGTGCTGACTCAGTGGCTTGGCGCTCGCAGCTCAAAATGAGTATTTTCGTATGTTTCATGTTTGCTAATGCGAGTACTCAGGGCACAAATGTACTATGAGCAAAAAGTACTGCTCGATATCACGGATCGTAGCGCCCAAATCTAAAATTCTATACCACCGGAGATCCTCTGCCCGGCAGAGTCTGGGATACAACCATGCTGCTAAGGAAGTGATGGAGGTAATGCAGAGACAGGAAGCAAAAGTGTGTTAAGAGTGCTGGCCTACCAGTGAAGCTAAGGGCTCACCCACACAAGCCAGGCCTGCCGATCAGACTGATGATCACTTCACACAACATGTGCCGTTGTGCAATGATTATCCTGTGGACTTGGCTTCACAGCACCATTCCCAACTCCTCTTGAGCTAGTAGGACCTGTTTGGGTGGGAATGTAGAATTTGGTAAGGGGTGGAGGAGTGAGTTAGTTTGTGTTAATGGTTGGACACACAACACGTGACATACCACTGTTCTTTTTACTGAGGGAGCTTACTGCCATCATAACAGTGACTGCTGTTTACATACCACCTCATGCTAACACTAAGCCAAGTGCATACTCAGAGAGAGCTGTGATTGTGGCAGGAGATTTCATTGACATGGAAATAAAGACGGTTCTGTCCAAAGTCTGCAGTACGGAAGCCACCTTGTAACTGCAGGATAGCATTGGGAACACTGACTGGGATGTGTTTGGTAAAGGAGCAGATCTGTCTTAGCCTACATGAACCACCAAAACCATCAAGGCGTTTCCAAACCAGGAGCCATGGTAGGACAGCAAAGTATGATCTATAGTATGTGATGCTGCCTTTAAGGCAGGGGCCATATTACTCTACAGAAGGTGTCTTAGAGGACTGATGAGGCAGCAGAGAAGCCTATGATGAGGTACAAAAAGCACAATGAGGGGCATTTTGAAAATGACAATCCCTGCAGTATGTGGAAAAGTATTAAAACCATGGCAGACTACAAGAACAGGATCCCACAGATCAACAACAATGTCACACTCCCTGAGTCTTCACCTGCTTTGACAACCAAAATAAGGTAGTTGGAGCTCACCCAGGCAGGAGCAAGTACGTGTCCTACTGCACCACCAGGTTAGATCCACTCCGATGAATATAGGTACCAAAAAGTAGCAGGGCCAGTCTGGGTTTCAGGCTGCACACTGAAAGTTTTTGCAGATGAGCTGACAGCTGTGTTTACCAGTATTTTCAGTTCCTCCTTAAAACATGCAGCCTTTGTGTACATTGCATGACTCATGGATTCTGGATTTTCTCACTTGTAGACCACAAGCTTTTGGAATAGGAAATCATTCCTCCTTATCACCCATACTCAACACAGGCACACCCCAAAGTTGTGTGCTCAGTTCTGCCCACTTCACTCTATTCACCCATGATGGCACCCCCACCCTCTCCTCTAACACTGTCAAAAAGTTCACTGAAGACACCACTATAGTGGGACTCATATCTGACAACGAGGAGACATACTCACGGCCAGATCCAGGCACAGGCAAAATAGACAACTGTCTAGTATAGAATATTCAGTTAACTAGGACCCCTGAATTACCTTTGTTGCAGAGGAAGTGAAATGATCATCAGTTATCTTTGTAGGAGGGGCATCACAAAAACATCTTCGTCTAGGGCCCCTTAAAAGGTAGAGCCGACCCCAGATGTACTGCGGGGAGGTCCAACATGTGGTTGATCTGGTTCTGAACCTGAACACCACTAAAAACAAGAGATCATAGTGGACTTCAGGAGATTCAGGAAGACCTCCTATTCCCCTTTCCGTTTAAATGGCAAAGGGGTGGAGAGGTTCAACAACAGCAACCACCAGGGAGTTCACATAACAGACGGACTGTCATGCTCGCACTTTGTGAAGAAAGCTTAACCAAGGCTCCTCTTCTTAAGGAAACTCAAACAAGCTCTCCTGGTAAACTTTTATTGCAGCACCAGAGAGAGCATCTCTTCCACTGTGCCATGTTGTGGTACGCCAGCTATACCTCTGAAAACAGAGAGGACCTGCCCCAGGTGGTAAAAACTGCTAAGAGAATCATAGGAAATGAGCTTCCGAATTTGGACACAGCGTCTGCTAGCCACTTGCACAAGAAGGCTCCCATCATCAAGGACCCAATGCACTCAGGACGCAGTCTCTTTGACGCCTTGCCATCAGTGACGAGATACAGAGCTGGTTTCATGCACTACCAGACTGAGGAACGACTTCATTCCCATGGCTGCATTTTCCATTTCCCCACCCCCTGTAGCTACTGAGGACTGAGGACTGCAATGTACATTCCAGCCAGCATCTCCCATCCATTCCCCACTGCTGCTAATGCACCTCAACACTCTTACCCATTCGTATTACTAACAGCAATATATAAACAATACACTGCATAGCATCACTGTAGCAACAATACTTTAACCCCAAACCATGCTGTTTTTACTTATTTACCATTGAGTGCTTTTTTATGTTGTATATGTCAGAAATATTTCTGTCTTGTTTATATGTATATTTATCTTTGTACCTACTGTTGCTTTTGTTACATAAAATTTTGTTATAAAGATACAATAAAGTTGGTATCATCCTGTGTTGTATTGTCTATGCTTGGATTGGATTCTGGATTGTGTTTTAAGGGACTTTCTTCAAAAGTCTTCTTTGGTCATCTGCTGCAGGAGTTCTCCATGGTCAGTCATGTTCCAAGAAGGTTTTTCTGTCTTGCAGTTTTTAGTTCCACATGTATTGACACTTCTTTCATTTTATGTTGTGTTAGAAAGTTTGCAAACCCTACATGCAGGACTATTCCCTGCCTGTGTTCTGCTGGCTTGGAACAAAGTCTTGGTATCAACTAAATATGGCTGGGAAAAAAAAACAAGTTGGATATTCCTAATAATGCATCCATGGATCATAGTCACTGCAGTTCAGTGCAGGGCTGCGTGGATGAGGCAGCAAAAGGACATGAGGCAGGAGCAAAGGTCACAGTCCATCTCAGGCCATGTTTTCAGGGCAATTTAAAGGCGCTGATACACCTTGCTGCATTTTTTCATACTGAAAACCTTTTGTTCTCCAGTCAGTTCTAATCCATAATGAGGACAGTCACTAGAACCTATACTTAAAAATGTCCCATAACAGCCTATATACAGTATGTCCAGCCCCACATGTATTCCCACAGTACATTTACATATGCAGCCTACCAATTTCTTCATTTGACTTTTGCACCACCTGTCACTGCACTGCAAATTGCAGACTATTTATGATTATGATTGTTGTATAAAGTTTTAACTTTTTTTATATATTCATGTCTTCTGTTGACACAGTACTTAGGCAAGCAAGCATTTCACTTGTGCTGAATATATGACCAATAATGCTTCATTAATATTTATTATGCTATAAGGTTTTGTTATATTCTCTTATATATATTTATAAAATGTTTAAAAATACAGCACTTTTGTCTCTCAAAATAATGTCTTCTTCCAAAGAATATATAAATTTGGAAGAAATGTACATATACTTCAAAAATAATGACGATTGGGTTACATAGATAATAAATAAAATGGACAAATGCGGCAGGAGGCTTTCAGGTTCAGTGTTTCTAAGACATCAGGACACAGAAATAAGGGGAAGCAGGAGACACTGGGAAGGAGCAGAAACCAAAGAGATAAAGGGCAGAAGCCACATTCTAATGCCAGAGATGACCATTAGCTTATCTGACAGTTTCTCATGAATCAAAGGATGACATCGAGTGACCTTCAAAAGGATTGGGACATGTTAAGTGCAGGTGTGAGGTGCACTGCTGGGATGGGTAGTATCAGGCTTATAAAAGCAGAACTCAGGTACCATAAAGCAAGGAAGCAGCCCTGTATTAATGAGAAACACAGAATAATCAGGCTGCAGTTTGCAAAAAAATATATATTATTCGCAGACGCACACCTATAAATTGAGAAATGAGTGAAACAAAAAATTGTGCTGTGGTCTCTTATTTTTTTTCCAGGGCTGTATAGCTAGAACAGAATAATATAAAATATTTATCATTTTGATCATATGGAGAAAGTACAGGGTGATTAATAACTGCTTCATATATAAAAATTCCCTGAATTTTCAGCCATCTTGATTGCTGGAAATTTGGGTTATCAGAGCACTTTCTTACCAGTAACCACCTCTCATGCCCTTGTTATACCCTGGACTGTGACACCTTCTGATTGAAATGCTACTTAAAATTGCTGACAGTGCTGTATCTCCTTTGAAGGTCCTTGAGTGTGGTGAAATTTTGTCGTATGACACATTGTCATTGAGAACATACTTGTTATGTGCACAAATGATTCAAGCAAGTACAGCTGCCTTATAAGAAACAGCTGTGAAGCCAAATGTCAGATTCCTTTCAGTTCCTAAAATGGCAGGCTATCAACCAAATGTGCAGTCATTTCATATTAGTTTATCCCACATGGATGAAAAGATTCTTGGGTTAAAGCTGATATTCTACACTTTAATCCCATAAGCAATGTGCCATTTCACACGTGTTGGAATACAGAGCCAAAGCAACAAAGACACCTGGTGTCACCTCTGTGAGAAACAATGACTTCACCCAAATGCTTGCTGTGGATGTTTTATTGATAGTTCCCACACTCTAGCTCTGAGGAATTTTGTCCCATTTCTTCTTCCAGAACTGCTTCAATTTAGTAATGTTGACGATAATTCTTGTGAGCTCTCTGTTTCAGCTCCTGTCACAACAATTCGAATGGAGTAAAGTCTGAACATTGACTTGGCTATACAAGTTCAGTGCTCCTTAGGTAGACTGATGTGTGTATTTACGGGAGTCATCTTGCTGCAAGATCCCCCTTCTTTTCATTAACAATTAAGTCCTGCAGAATTTCTATTCTTGACTGATCTGTTTCCGAAACATTCTTCCAGTAGTCTTCATCATCAGCAAATCTTAAATGGGAAGCAGTTTTCATCTTGGAGGGTAGTAGCTTCCTTCCTTATTGTCTCCCCATGCGTATTGTTATTATTCAGTATTTGAGTGCTGGTGGACTTCTGATCACTGATATGAGTGATCCTCAGATGTTCACCTGTGGTTGTCTCAGAGTATTATGCGGCTAGCTCTTGGAGTAATTTTGATTGAATGACCACTCGTGGGGAGAGTGACAGTGGACTTGAATTTTCTCCATTTGTACGCTATCTGACAGTGGACTGGTAATGAAGGTCAATGTTTTTAGAAATTGTTTTGTAGCCTTTTCCAGCTTCCAAGGCCCTGAGGAATCTACTTTGATCAAGGCGTAGAGTGAGATCCATCCTACTGATTGACACTTCTGACTCTAGATGAACTGATAATTGTGGAGGTTCACATATTTTTTTCTGGCAAAGCGATTTAATGTAAATTAATGAAAATGTATGTGTCATTTTATTTGGTTCTCCTTATTTTTATGACTCAGGTAATGAATGATCTGATCATATTTTAGGTCAAATTTATGCAAACGTTCCAAAAATTCTAAAAGGTTCACAAATTTTCTAATACCACTGCATGTTTATTCAGTGTCTATATGCAGGTATGTTAATTTTTCAAGACTGTATCTTGTGAGAAGATTAAAAAGGAGCGAAGATGGCATTGAAGATTCATGATGACAACGAATGATTAATATTGCACTCCCCCCCCCCCCCCCCAATCCAAGATATGAAAATACACTGCAAGAGTAATTATTCAAACAGTGTGCAGTGTTTAGAGTTCAGAATCTTACTCAGTTTGGAATCCTCACTCTAAATGTAGTCTCTCTTCATTCATTAATGTTACCTCTCAGACTGGAGATAATACTATAAAATTTTACTTGGTATCATTCCTGACCCCATTACAAGTTCAGATTTTGCCACAGTGCTGTAAACAGTAGTGTCTTCAAGAGTATTTGTGAGCTGTGTTCTCTATTGCTTTTCTACAACACATGCATACTGTTCATAGGGTATACCAAATTGCAGCACTTACAGTATCATAGTGGTTCAAGGCTCATAACCTGCCATTGCTGGATCAAATTCCAGAAGGCAGATTCTGTTGTATTTTTGATCAACGTATGATTATATGGGTGGGATTGGTCAGTTTGCATAAAAGCATCATCTAAAAATGAAAACCCACTCAGATATGAAAAAAATAATAATTTTAAATTACACATTTTCATCACAATTGCAATTTCCAGCATTAATGTTTCTAAGCTTTAGTAATGCACACTGTTATCATGCTTAGTCCCATGTAAAGACAAAAAAATAGTAAAGCATGCTAATAGAAGGTTACCCTACATTAAGAATAGACCTTTACAATAAGTTATCATATTTTGCATTTAACAGCAATTACGTCTTCTTAAAATATTAAGAACATGTGTGCAAAGTCTAAAGTTGTTGTAAAGTTGAATTTATATTATAAATTACAAAAATTAAATTTAGATGAATTTATGAATTCTAGAAATTACATAGATTAATATAATGGCCAGAGTTATAATCTGTAAAAGTTTAGCAAATACAAAACAGGGAACATCTTACACCTTATTTTCAGATAGACACACAGATTACCTCTTAATTCCTTTGTGTTTTTGGATTTCATGTACAAAATTCTAATTATTTTTCATATTCTGTTCTACTAATTAAACAAAAGCATCATATGAATTAGAATTCTGTAGAAAGTGTATATTTGTAACAAATAAAAAAAAAAGTTTGCAATTCATGCTATAGTAGCATTTAAATCAAATTTCTTGTACAAAATGCTTTACAATAGTATGCTAAATAACAGGTTAAAATCCTCTCTCAACCACAATTGCCAGTGGTTGCAGAATTACGCCTATGCGTGGAAGGTTGCTTCTATTTAATTAGTTCTTTCTTTTGGAAGCATCTAGTCATGTTATCCAATATAAAAATGTGAATTACCAATGTCAAACACGATTTAGTTATCTTAATATTATTATCCATTTAATTAGAATGAATAGACCTTTAACTTTAAAAGTTCCTGCGGTCTTTGGGTACCGGATAACACCTACAAATTGAAATTGTGCTTCCTTAAGATTCTCCACAGTAGATGCAAATCAAAGAACCCTACTAGTTAACAGTTAAGTTAACTATGTTTAAGGAAATCATTAAAGTTTTTTTTAACTAAATGGGAGATTCACGAAATGAACCCACTTATTTAAACATCATAAATGTTTGCAGTGCCGCACATCTTTCTTGTTGTTGTAAAAGTGCTGGTTTGTGATTATTGATGTTTCCTGGCAGTGGTCATTAATTGGTGTCAGCGGCAGTTATATTTTCTTAATAAACTGATGTTACATAAAATGATCTTTGTATCTCCATTAAACAAAACTATTCTGTTAAAGCAAAATTAAATCGCTTTAATCGCTACACAGCCAGGGAGATGTACATTTTTAAGGCATTCTGTACCAGAGTAGTTTTAAATATTATAAGAGGTCTGACTTGATTTATTCCGTTAATGCAAATACAGCTCCGGCTTCGTTTCCTACCCCCGGTGCCTCTTTGTTCGTTTGAACTGACTTCACTTTCACTTGAATGAATACAGTTACGGGCCGTTGTCCCCTTTCATCGCAATTTGTAAAGTTCATTAATGCCCCTGCTGAATAATGACCCACTAACACGGCCCCATTCTTAATCTATTCAAGAAGTTAAACTTAAATGGTTACTATCGGTGTCTGAAGTTCCCCTTATATCGACTCAGCTGGAAGATGACGCCGCTGAATCGCACGTTTTGAAAAACACATTTATGCAAACAGAGCTTGATTACAATGTCTTCGACAATCAATAGGAATGTATGATTTATATCTTATTGATGGACGATACAGAGGGCTACACGGCCCTTTATTCCGTCGTATGTAGAGCAAACTAAATTAAGCAAAATAAACGTCTTAAAATCAACCATAATTTTATTTACCAGAATGTAAATAAAACTCTTGATACGAGAGCTACTTTATGAAATATTTAATAAATACCAGTTAAAAAACAAACAAACAATAAGTAAATAAATAGAACTCCCAGATGTGTATACATGTGACAGTGTGGATATGTATGTCTCTAGGTTTTGCATACGGTTAAAACTGTTGAAAACAATATTGTGAAGTAAGTACGGCTACATCCGCAGCTTAAACTGAACTCCTTGTTTAGGGAACTGAAATACTCCACAGCTCGCAGGACAGTTTGTGAAGTTCACGTCCTTTTTGTCCGGTGTCATTAGTGCATCACTGAAGTGCTCTCTCCTAAAAAGGAACAAAACAACAATTATTTATGAAAACCACATAGCATAAATAAAATTAAATGCGCATATTCTGGTGAAGAGATGCATGTAGGCCCATACGTGATTCAATTCTTGACTAGAGGCTACCTTGTGATTACAAAGGTTACAAATTGTGGTTGAATTTATGTAATTGTCAGTAATGATGGGCAAGTTAAAAGTAACAGATAATGAAAAATCAGTGTTGCAGTGTAGTTCATATGATTGGAAAAATATCAATGACACAATTTAATAAAATATGGTTCTTTCTCAAGCTATGTTTTGATGATACAAATATGTTCC
>JAODUD010000019.1:1563387-1574200 GCA_026784285.1 Stomatorhinus walkeri | reverse complement strand
CTCAGTTGAACCTCCACAAGAAAAACCTAAAACATATTCATCATTTAGCTAGTCCATTAGTGCAGTGCAGGTTCAGATTGTTTTTGATTAGTGACATGCAGTCAGTGCTGTCTTGTGACCTTAAGGATAACATACAACATACTCTTAAACATATATGTATAAAGTAAATATTTTCAGATAACAGTAATGCTGCTAAATGATCCAATAAGTAGGTTAAGGAAGACAACTCAAGAAAAGTTTTGCAGAGACAGACTTCTGGGAGTCCGAGAGACTTGAAATGTTTGAAGTGAGCAGAAAGACGTACCTTCAGCGGATACAAAGTGGTCAGAGAGCATGGGGTAGGAAGCGCAGTGCAGCTGTGGGGGTTTCTGGTTGAAGGCAGTGCCGTGGCCTTTTTTGTGTGACTGTGGATTTGGCAACTCCTGCTGACCCTTAAGTTCGGCACACTGGCCTCCTCTGGTTACTGGGACCATGGCTGGTTGTGGTGAGCAGCTGACTGCCACGCTGCTGGTCCTCAGCTCCTTGCTGGGGTGAGGGCTTCGGAGGGTGCCGCTGGCAGCCGTGTGAGCCAGCGACCAGATTCTGGGTTTTTCCGATGTCTGGAAATGCGGCGGGTCTGTGGAGATGGATCCAACTCCTGCCGGAAGCTTGACCTCCACGGACCTCATGAAGTCTGCTGCAGTCATGTGTTTTTCACTACATGCAAACATGCTAAGGTGGCTGGGAAGACCAAGCATGCCACTACAGTCCCTCACTGGTGGCTCCCTGGCGACTGCGTGCTGGAGGCCCCGCTCTTCGTCTGAGGCCTGGCAGTCATCATCTCCCTTATCACATCCCTCATCATCCACATCATCCACATCACTTAGTGGAAGCTCCTTGTCCTTCGAGTCTTTTGAAGCTGCATGATGGAAAAAACATAAAAGTTTAAAAGAAGACGTGCAACAGAAAGGTTCAAATGCTAGGTGTTTTGCTCTGTTTTTCATGCCACACAGCTGACGCAGTGTTTAAATATTTATAATTAATAAAATCAGATTATACCTTCGTCAGCACAGTTGTTGCCAATCTTCTGCACACCGTCTTTCCCAGCATCCCCTGCTTTATTCTTAGCCAACCAGGTCATCTTGTTCTCCTTCTTTAGCCTTCTCCTGGCGTTGGCGAACCAGGTGGACACTTGAGTCAGGGTCATTTTGGTGATGATGGCCAGCATGATTTTCTCGCTCTTTGTGGGGTACGGGTTTTTGCGGTGCTCGTTAAGCCAGGCCTTGAGGGTGCTGGTCGTCTCCCGTGTGGCATTCTTTCTCCGAGCCGACCCATTAAAATCAACAGCCCCGTACCTGCAAACAGGAGTAAGAAACCCATTACTTCATGAAGTCCTAATTTTAACCACCGCACCTGCATTCTGAAGCACGCCGAGCCATAATCTATATACGAGACCTGGAGTATCTTGATTTTTGGCATACCAGTGGCAAGATTTTATTTTAATTGCACTCTTATTTTTTCTTATTTTTTTTAGGTTTATGAATATTAAAGAAAATATCTGAGGTGAAGAGTTCAAGAATATGTTACCTGTCATACTGGTACTGCCCGAGCATGGGATCATAGGGGTAGTAGGCACCTGGCTGGGAGATCCTGTTGTGCAAACTGCCAGCACTGTCCTTGATATCGTACTGAGAGTTCTGAAACAGGACACGTGGATGAACGTGATTTCAGCATTGGTCTGTAGGTTTCCTTTCAGTGTTTTACACTGGAATGCTGGAAAGGTGTCCTTATCTCTTGGTTGCACGTATTGAATGTATTAAATCTCTTTTGAATTAAGGGTTGGCTTTCAGGTTTTTCGAGAGGCACACTCTATGCATATGCTTAATATTCCCCGCAAATAATAACTTACTTGTCACTTATCCCTGTAAATGTCCATTTATATAATCAAATAAAACATAGTCAATAAGAAAACATAATACGCGATTAATTTTGATAGTCAACTTTTTTAATTTCGCAAAGAAAACCATTAATAATCTATACTGTCTATTTACGCCGCATGAAGTGACATAAATGCATCTTAATTTTGATACAAGACATCGATCTTCCTTTGCGCATTACCTATGAACACTAGGATATCAGTTATCGTTTAGCGTTTATCAGATTAATCTCCGTACGCACCAGTGGAGAATAGAAAGCGGAAGGGTCGGCGCTGTACTGGAGGTAGTTTGCATAGCTCTGGCTGGCAGTAGCTGAGGCTGCGTAGGGAGAGCTGTACATGCCGAGCGCCGCGTTCAGCTCTGTCCGTGTGCCGGCCAACATGCGCTTCCCGTAAGGCGGGTGACAGAACGCGGCGGCTGTCTCGGAAGCACCGGAGCCATCAGACACCGACCTGGAAATCGAATCGCAGCAAGTCGTACTGGGGTTTGCCGACACGAAAAACTGCATGAAGAGAATTTTAAATAGAAATGTAATTTTTTCAGACTACCAGCTCTGCAGTCTCCATATACTAGCTATATATATTTACTTCAGGGAACATTTAAGGTACAGGTGATTAAATTAAGCAGTTCGACAATTAATACAAATAATATTTTTACAGCATGTCAAAACACAAGACATGGGTATACTGCAGTTTTGTTATATATTTCGCTATTACACATGAAAGTGAATCTACGCTTCTTTTAGAATTATCTATAAAAAAATATCTGTGATGTACGTGTAACTGAAGTCGGCAAGTTTCACTGTAACTCCTGGGTTGTCACTTTCGCCGTAACTGAAGATACGTAATCTGGCTTCATAATACAGTTACCACTGGTTAACCTATGCATGCATAGTTTGTCTTCAAAATATATCAAATGTAGTCAACTGAATTATAGTAAGAGTGTCCAAACATACCCAGGAAGCAAAATAGTAAGAAACATTTTATGTTATGCGACATCGTTAGTGAAATGTACTTTCCTAATATCCTTTAAAAAGTAAGTCTCATAGAAATTCGGCAATAAAATATCAAATGTGAATAACTTGTAAACGTAAGTAAAACAGAATCGTTCTGCTGCACGTTACACTTTAATGTAGATTTACGGTCTTACCTGTGAAGTTGCGTTGTAAGGATATCCAAACTGTGAAAAAGACATAGCTTCGCGTGCTTCGACTTTTACCATCCGTAATAAATTCACCGCGATCAGTTGCAATAAAAAAAATCTCAAATGCACATTCTGCCAGACATTTCCACGTACGGCCTTTCGTTCAATTATAGATGACTTTATGAAAGATGTGCTGAGAAGACTTATGCTTTTAAATCATCAACGGGTTCGCGGTGGAGAGATAACGCAATAAAACTGCATCAAGCACAATCTGCATAATTGTGGATTACTATACGAGGTCGAAAAGTACTGTAAGAGAAGAGTTGAGAGAAATGGACTCTGCTTTTGCTATTATTTGTGGCTCTGTAGTTCTTTAGCATTCATCCATGCAAGAGTATCAGTGTGACGTCATGGTAATCCTGGAGCGGCAGGACCAGCAAGAGTAAAATAATGTTTTTGCCAATCACGTCTAACACCACGGCTGAGGTGTACATTAAAAACTCCACTTCTTTTTTTAACTCCTCAAAATGATGTATTCAGACTGATGTTACTCTTGCTTAAATCATCAGAAAACCTGTGTGTGATGTTCCCTATAGTGTAAGGATTGTTAGTGATTTAAAAATAATTAAGGACACTCATACACCTAAGCCTATACATTATTTGATGATGTTACCAGAAAGTTCTTCACTGTTTCCTATAGCATACCACGGCAGTTCATCCACATGTAAAACTGCAATGCGTGAGTCCAGATGGTGCAGCGTGAGCAGAAACTCAGCAGAAACGCAGTTGTACTGTTTTGTGTCCCTTTAGGGGTGGTGCAATAAGAGGGTACATTGGATCCAGGGTAATCCTTTAAATATGCTAGTCTGTACTTTGACCTGGTTTAAGGCCAGTGGTGCAGAGCAAAATTAATGGTAGGCCTACTGCTAATAATGTCAATTTTTGTGAGGTTAATGCAGGGAAACAACTGAAGCAGGCTGCATCTGAAGTGGTTGACAGGTAAATTAAGGAATAATTGTTGTCTTTAGACCACTGTGGATGATAAACAATTACATCATGGAACTACATTTTTTAATTACAGTTTTAGATATCTGTTTATGGGGCTCCGGATGTTTCTTGAAATTACAAGAACAGGGATTAGAGTATTTATTTAGTATGACTAAGAAATTTAGCAGAAAGTATTGAGGCCGTTTGATCAACCAATCATGTAATCTCTGTAACATTAGAGAGAAAGCAAGATCGAATTAAAGAGTGAGTAGGTAAAGGTCAATTTTCTCAACTGATCCAGATGATAAAGCATTTAATCTGTGGGCTCTGTCTAGGAACACAGCACATATTAGAATGGTTTAAATGAGCATGTGAGGTTATTTTTTGGAAATTTGGAAATGTATATTCTGGATAAATGCATATAGGCAAATGGCAAATTCAGTATGAAAAACAATGAATGTAAGACAGGCTTTATATGTTGTTACTGTTTTCTGGTGACTGAATGTATGTTGGGGGTCGCAGGTAGTATGAAAGTGCTGCTACAGCATCTATTGCTCTTATGCAATGTTTTTGAAGCAACTTAATCCCCCATTGCTGGATTTTGGCCACGCAAGAGCAATACTGTTCCAAATGTTCTGCTGTCTCTTTGCCTGGGTCAGGCAGCAACACAATAGCCTCAGAATCTGTCTGTTATTTCAGGCTCTCACTTTGAGTGGCGCCAGAGAGCTGTGAGACCAGATTAAATGCATTTCCCAGAAAAGAGAGTAACTGTAAGCACTTGCCGTTCACTGAAGGGCTTTTATTCTGAATTCAGAGAAACATGAGTCATTCAGGACTTTTCCACAAGTGTGTTGACAAGAATCTCGCGTTAGGCTGGTCATTTCAAAAGCAAAGATGAGTTGATGCATTCGGTTAGTAAATGATACAAGTCAAAGGTGATGATCATTTTTACCGCGCATTGTGTGGCTTATTAAAAGATGTACATCAACAAAGCGTGTCATCAGACTTATGTTTTGACATATGTGTTTGGGCACAAATCCCTGAAATTGTATTAACCTTTTATGAGGGAGTATTTTGGGAACAACATGTATTTGCATTTAATAATGGAGCCTTTGAATGGGCTTACATGCCTCATGCTTTTCTGTTGCTTTTCATAGCTTGCAGATGATCAAATGCATTACCGAGTCCAGAAATCCACTTTTAAGTATGACAGTGTCAGTATATTTCTTTCTGCTAGATCATGCGTGGCCAAACAAATGCAACTTGGCAACATGATTCATTGTAAATCTCTATGACTTCTAGTCATTATGACATTTTAACCGACTTATTGGCATTCTTTCAGTAAGGTGTCCTGCTCATATTTCATTTTTTTTCCCACAAGTCTTCGGTTCTGTATCATTTTCGGCTGACTGCAAAGTCTTCGCAGGTGCTGTGAAGCAGAGGGTGTCTGACGAGTGCTGCAGCCAGCACTGCTGGCAATCTTCAAACCTTATAGCTCTTACAGGTCAGAGGTATTTACATATGATAAATAGTGGCAGCTCTAATCATTGTTTTCTATGTCTTTGAAATTCTCTAATTCCACATATACAAAATTTCTACCTGATAATGATCAATATACTTAATTTTGGCTAATCACCAAAATGTAATTGCTGCGTTATTTGTGATATACTGCTACTGTCTGAGACACCAGGATGGTTCAATTTTAGCAGTCATTTAGCCCATTTTTAGGCTGCAAAGTAAATTTTATTATGAGACTCATTCCAGAAGGGTTTAATAATATATAATACTCTAGAGTTTTGGCACTTTATGAATTCACTATAAAAACGTGGATTTTTTTTTCTCTGAATGCCTTGCTCTGTTTTTTTTGCATATGATGGTGAAAAATAAATTAAAATAGAAATGGCAGTCACTCAGTATTAAGCGAGGTTCCTCTCAGCCCTTATGGTTACTGTTTCTCAAGAAACCAGCAGTCAGTCGTTTGTTTAATATTCACACAGCAGTGCCAAATTCAATTTATGCAATGCATTTTTATCGTGAATTAATACATTTCACAAAGGTTTGGGTTTTTTCCCCCATAAAATAGATCTGGTTTTTATGAAATAATAAAACAAAGACAAGAGGAAAGACAAATAACCTGTAAAATCCTGATGAACAATCTCATTAATGTGGATTGATATATTTCAATGAATCTCACGTACTGATTCAGAAATATTACTGAGGTTTCATTCTAGGAGATGTAATACTAGAGAGGATTTAGCTCAGTGTTAAATTATCAGAAATTGAAAGAAAGTAATAAATATTCTAATGAAAACTCACTTAATACCTGGATTATTATGACTCTGGTCACACAGATCCTCAATTAAATCTAATACAAACTTCTATAAGCTTGTGAATAAATTGGTCACAATGTGCCTTCTCAGTAGGAAATGAAAGAAATAAAAATGTCAGCTTTTATTATCTGGTTATGCTTTCATTCAATAATGTGTATATGCAGCATTATAAGTAAGAAGAGCGGTAATATTGGACAGGAGGTTCTAAGAACATGTATTATTATTTGTTGGTTCTACAGCCCTGGACCTGAAATAACATTTAGAATTAATAGTATTCAGGGCCATTTTGGGGTCTTTATATGGAAGATTTTGGTGCATTGTGATTTTAAAACAATTTCGAATCGACAGACATGCTGATATTAACTGGGCATAACTTAGACATCTTTTGTGAGAACTAACAGTTTGAAGCCACCTAAAGTCAAAGTGCTTCCCTTCTCTTGTTGTGCTTATTTAGTTCCTGCAAATCTCCACATTTTCTTCAGAACTTCCACCACAACGTGTGTATCATCCTACACTTTTCAGCAATGCAGCAATTTAGTACCATCTTAGCCTTGGCGTTATGATATGAAGCAAATGTCTACTGAAATCAATGGGCAGTGGGGAGCCTGTATTCTCAGAGTGAGTGTGCGGCCACCCATCTGGCCCTTGTTGACAGTGGCTGTGTAAAAGCGGTGCCAATACAAACAGCTTGGACCGATGTTTGTTTGTACAGATTGCTTTTTGGGTCTTCAGGAGGGTTTTTGGAGAGTATCTGAGCCAATGGAGGAGAAACAGTACCCAACATGACAGTACTGTTATATGCAACAGTATGCTGGACAGTCAGCTTTTTTGCCCAAATTCCCATCCAGCTTGAGCAATTACAGTTGAATACAGTGGGTTTGATATAACAATTCAAAGCGCGTTTCCCAAAACTCAACAAAATTGCTTAAAAAACATCCATCTTTCAACCGCTTTTCCTGGGCTTCAAAAACATTTTTTTTTTGTTGCCAAAATACAAATATGCATAAAGGAAAAACACAGACAACAAGGTCTTCAGCATTGTGTGTATTTCTTTTTAACCTTTTTGGATACCAAAGTATGGAAATGACAGAACAGTCATTCTGATATCCTTGCATTTGTCTCCCATGTAGCTGAGCATGTCTGTAGTCACTGTTTGTAATCTGACACACTTTAGAACAGTGACCTGGTTGCTGAAAATAAAATATGCAATAGATAGATGCAATGGCCTGTTATCTATGTCGCATATCTTATTAAGGTTTGCAGAAGACTGTCGCCGTAGATTGTCCTATAAAGTAAAGCAAAGGTAGAACAGGTAAAACATTGATGATAGCTGCATAATTCATAGTCACACCCAGACTCATTTCCTTTTGCTGGCTGTCTCCAAACACAACCTAAATGGCTCAAAATGTATGGTGGGTATGTTTGCCTTAATTTTCCACAGCCTCCTCCTCCCTGTCAAAACCTTCCTTTTAATGGTGTTTTATTGTCATTTTTGTGATGAAATGCTCAAGTTCCCTTCCTTGTTCTTGGTTAGGCATGTGTAGTCGTGCAGTAAACGAGCACCTGCTAATTTATATCCAGACTATTTAATGTGAACTTGTTCATGAGTTTTAAATGTACCGAGTGTGCATCTTCTAACCTTTGAGTACCTGCCCCTTCAAAGGGGCCAGTGGCTCTTGACCATCATTGTTGTTTAAGGCTCATTCTTGCCTAATGCATTTACTCTCCTGCTGCTGAAGATGCTGAGTGACTGACCTTGCAGAGGAGCCACAGTAACTGAAGTCTGTGAGGTCAGCTGACCAGAAACAGAAGAGAGATTTTATGAAAAGTTCAAAACTACATTAAATATCCAATAGACTTCAAATATGGATTTTTAGACAGACATGCAATCCTTGCTCTATATATTGTATTAATAATATTTTACTGTATAAACTTAGACAAGAAATAACTTCATTTATTACTAAAGTTTTGTTCCACATATGCCTTTCTTCAATGCACAGAAATGGTGTTTAATTCGTGCCAGACATTTACATTTACTATGCAAACAGGCTGATACTACAACCTATGTAGCATAACAGGACATACATTTTGAACTACAAAACTTATCTAGACAGCCACATCTGTTGCCTACATCATAATAAGAAATATAGCCAGTATATGGTTCTCTAATTCTCCAAGTGATTTTACAGAGCAGTTTGTTGCACCTGCAGGTCTGTAGGTAGAATTCAGGTATCCTCCTGCGATACAATAAAATGCACTGAAATGAAATGGTTTCTGTGCATATCTTTGTAAGTGCGATGGATTGCCATCCTGCCTAGAGTGTACCCATGTTTTGTGGTGCATGGTTTTCTTTTGAGACCTATAAAACAAACAAACAAACACACAAACAAACAAACACAACCAGGCAAATAAATAAATACACTGCATGTGTGTGTATTTATATGTGTATATACTTTTATAATACACACACTGACTTATACACTGACTGGCTAAATTTATATGGAGAGAAAATGTCATGCTAGTCTGTCGCAAAAAATAAAAGAAAAGCATTTGATCATTAGTGTGTATTTGTGTATAATTATTAGGTTATCAGAAACTAAGTGGATTTTTCTCTCTTCAAAATGAACAGAAATAACAATAAAAAACATTTCAGTTTTTCAGTACATATATGGAATAACAAACACATCACCAAGTTTAGTGTCCAGTATAGCCACCTTTCTTCTCAATGACCATCAGGAACCTGTTGTCCAATGAATCAGTCAAGTTTTTGAACTGATCACATCCTACATTAGCTGAGGTAACTAGGACCAAGTCCCAGACACTCTGAAAAGTGTACTGCCTTGGCACCTTGCTAGATCTCACACTTTAATAAGGTTCAGTAGTTCTCAGTGTGGTTAAGTCAGGCAATGAATGAGGCCAGGTCATGATCACATTTCAAGCTGTTCTTGGCCAATCTATGGAATACCTTGATGCATGGGATGAGGCATTGTCATGCATGAATACCATAATATGTTTGAAAGCTGCTCACTTCTTTTTGTTCCAATGTTTAAAAAGGGTATCTTCTAGTATATTGGCAGTAGATCTTCTACTAGTCGAAAGGTCTTACAAGTCCACAACTGGTAACTGCAGCCCACACCAGCACTCCTCCACCACCTAGTCAGTGTTTGAAGAAGGTGTTCATCCACAGGCCCATTCATCTGCTCCACCAAGAAACACTTTCATCTCTTCTGTCCACAAAGTGAGACGTGTTGATACCCATTCATGATGTTTTAGCTTGAGTGCCTTATTGAGTGGAGGCTGTTTCAGCATTTGTGACCTTAGCAGTGTCACATAGCACACTGTACATAGTACTTCTGGAGATTATGTTCAGACTGCAATTTTGAAAAATTTAATTCTAAAGAGTATCTGGGAGTCTCCTCTTTAATTTGACACAAATCTTTGGCAGTTAGTTTGTTAGTTTTATTCTGTCTGCATGCTTCTTCCATCTTCGATTGTTTTACATCCTTCCGATTGGCACTTTACTATATATTTTTTCTGCTTTTTGTAATAATTTGCTTAATAATTCTCCACAGAGAAGTATCCATGGTTTTCTGTTTTACTTCAAACAGAAAGTACTCTGAACAAATACTGAGCATGCTCAATTCTTAAACAGACCACTCCAATGAGGGATTAATCTGGACTGAAATTATTGGTCCAAAGAGAAGATAGAAGCAAAATACATACTTGCCAAATAATTCTAATTAGGAAAGAATATGAAGGATATGAACTGTATACATAGTAGTAACTATTAGTATGCACGGGCAAGATTTATATTACTCATCACCTGTTTATTGATAAGATGTGGTGAGTGGGTAAATGATAGCAAAATATAATTAAATGAAAACAGTTACAGTTTGCCATATTTCAGTGATAAGTGTAACTATAGCTGAATACTTTAAGAGTCATAGGTTTATGTGTTTAGATTATGTAAATGTAGCAATGGTCTTATATAAACTGTATATATGAAGTCTTTCTGAAATACACTTCATCTTCAGTTAAGGAGGCATGAATCTGCACCTACTTGCTTGACCGATGTGCCAGATTGCACTGTTATAAATTAGCAGTGGCAGTCTGAGGGTAGTTAGACGTATTTATTTGAAGGCAGCTGAAGTAGTTAATATGCACTAGAAAAGCATCAGATGTACAGAGAGCAACACTGACTATATGAAGTTACTGATACAATGTTTTCTGTAAATGTCTGTTTGTTTGTGGTGACACCAAAGTTTTTGGCTGCGTGACAGTGTTTGTGCTGAGGTAGGACTGTAACGCGACCTGTAAGTCAGAGAGAAGGCAAAGTACTGATTGAAGAACGCTGGGGCTTAAAGAATCAAGGCATTTATTGTAAGAGAGAGCTGGCTGGAGGTCAGGAACCACGTCCTGGGGGGAGGGGGGGGGGGG
>JAODUD010000019.1:1502216-1513523 GCA_026784285.1 Stomatorhinus walkeri | reverse complement strand
CACACACTCACTCACTCCTCCAGGGTTAAATTGCCATACCTATGCATAACTGGCCACCTTATAGCCATAACCCCTCCATTCAAGCCCATTACCTAACAGCATCTCTTACAGGCAGAGATCAGACATGCCAGCTTCTCAGAGGTCTCCACACACATAGGTGGGCTGATCTTTCCTTCTGATCGCTGTCAAATTTCTCAGTCTTTTCATTCCACAAATTGTGGGACCTATTATGAAATAATCAATTAAAATAACCTCCCATTAACAATTAATTGACCAGTTTCAAATATCAAAAACCCAATTCATTGAGTCATAATAAAATATTTCTATCATCTATTCATTTAGGATACATGGTGAGCGTTGCTGATGTTAAGACATGGAGAAGCCCGATATTAGTGGTTATAATGAAGACTCTCCGTACACTGTTGCAAAGGCTGGTCTGGAAACCCGTTGAGCGGGGATGTGTGTGAAGGTCACTGCCCTACCTAGGAGATGCTGCGATCCATAGCCTCTGTTGCCCGGCCTGCTCAGTTATCAAATTTGGTGCCTCTTGTCTTTTTCCATGTAGCTTGATGCAGGTCCAAGGTGACACTAGTTTCTGAGAAACATTGTTTTTCTGTCTCTTTTACTGTCGGCCCTGAGCCGGCGGTGCCTGTTTGCCGGATTCCCACACTGTTCTCGCGTCCCCGCCTGTGAACACGGGTGCACTACACTTTGGTTTGTATTTTTAGCCCCGTTGACGCATAACCATGGACGCAGCGTCAACAGGGATAATTACCACTGTCTTCAACTTTGCCGATGCAGACGTCCATCAGATACCAACAGAGACGTGCCAAGCTGGCTTGCTGAGCCATCGCTGAAATTCGATTTCACTTTTCTGCGGTGGTTAGACCCTCACTATGTTCCCTGTGAAGGAAAAAAAGGAAAAAAAACAGCTGATTAGATTTTAGCAATGTAGCGCTTAACGTATTTGAACTATTAATAAAGTGTGTGCAGCCATTTTGTTCTTTATTTCTCCATTCGTCTTCTTTAGAGGTTTTCAGTCTTATTACGGCATGAAATCATGTGGCAGAGTGGGATGTTCACCATTTCCACGGCGCTGCTTTTCATATCCTGTCATTATCATGCATTTAATCTTCGACAAGCTGGGCATCCTGTTCAGAGTGTACCCCAGCCGTGCGCCCTGTGCTGCCTGACACCCTGACCGCCGCAATAAGTGATTGAAAGATGGATGGTTGGGTGGAATAATCTTAGACGATCACATTAAAATGTTTCGTTATTTAAAATCTGGCCTGAAATAAAGCGAGGCCAGCTATACCGTGCCAGCTGAGTGTTAGCTTGCGATGAATATGCTCTCTTTTGGTTTGGACTCCATTTCAATCATTCGCAGTAGAGAACAGGATGCCTAAAAAAGGGTTCACGACAGACTTTTTCGTGCTTTACTGTTACCACGAAGGCCACAAGTGGGCTGACGGAGAGGGAGCCACGAAGGCCAGGCCCGCTGATTAAACAGCTGTCAAATGTTTCCTTCTGGTTAACAGGCTGCCAGCTCGGTGTGTGGAGGAAACCCTGGCAGGCTTGAGGAGAACGAGATCCAGTCTCTCCGTGAAGACTCCCACGCCTGCTTGCACGGCCTTTACCCAAAGAGTCTCCCAGGTGTAAGTGCCACGCTTGTGGGTGCCCCCGCGCATATGCGGGAATGCCAACCACTTCTCTAGAAAGTGGTAGGGATGCTCAGCAGTGTCTTTCTCCAGGTGGAAGTGGGATGATTTTACGGCTTGTCTGAATGACGTACAGTTAAAGAACCCTGAAAACAAGCACAACTTAGCACAGCGCAGATACCGCTTATCTGTGTTAAAACTTTCTAATCAGCACAGCCTTCTTTACAGATGAGCTGTACGCCAACTTATGACAGGCAACTTGACCTGAAAACACAAGTCTGTGAGATAGATAGATAGATAGATAGATAGATAGATAAGATAGATAGATAGATGTTTTGTGTATTTCTCCTTTGTGCTCCTTATTCTTCACATCCAGGCTGTGTCACTCTGGGCCTTTATCTGTCCATCCTCGTTTATTCCTTCAAGAAACTGAGCCTCCATTGTACCATCTTCCATGATGCGCAACTAGCGTTATCAAACGGAATTAGTAAAAATCCAATTAACTGCTTTAGATGAAAGTGTTTTTAAGCAAACGAATGTGGAAATGATAAAGTACATTTGAATACAGCTTTTCGTGAAATATCTGAGATGCTCTATCAAGGTAATCCCCTATATGCCACTTGGCTTCGGTCCATTTCGGTGAGCGTTACCCTATCATTACATGATTTTAACTGACTTTCTGTTAACATCTGTGTGTATATGTATGTGTCTGTGTATGTGAGGGTTTATATGTGCACCCGAGTATGCACTTGGCATCTGTAATTAAGTATTTTGATTTAACAGACTCCCATCTGTATATGTTTCTTTAACAGGACTGAAATGAACTTCCTCCAGGCCTGATGACACGGTTAGCCCTAAGTGGTCAGCGTCTCACAGCCAGAGGTCAGGGTGTCATTAACAGAGACTCATCAAGCTCTGTGCCTCCTTCCCATGAGTCACTGTCTGGGTCTCTGTTTGTTTTAGATGCTCCAGCCGCTTATTGTCTAGATAACAGGCTGTTTGCCTAAGATAGCACGTGCCAGACAGCCCATAATTGCAAGCACACTTGTCGTGAGGAAACCACCCGATCTCGTCCCCTTGTTGCCGCTGTCATTACTGAGATATCCGCCGCTCTTTTTCCCACACGGTCCAGGACCTCGTACTTCTGGGACCCGGATTGGGCAGGCCGGCCTGAAGTGGCCCTCTGCGGTGTTTCCACACAGACTGAAATCCTGCATCCGCCCTCCTGAGATCAGAGTGTGGCTCTGCGGGTATCAGTTGCATGCTATTATTGAGAACAATGCTCCTCTCGTTAATGTCAGAGTCCCTATTGTCCCCTCCTGTAACCACGTACGGCTGTAACCCGCGGAAACCTGAGCAGGTAGAGTCCACAAGCGCTGACTCCGCTCAGTGCATCTTTGGAAAATGTGTAATTGCTCTTTATGGGGTGAGATCGTATTTATCTAGCAATTCTTTCATCATTTAATCTCATCTTGCTGCCCTCCCCCCCTCCTCCCAGCATCCTGTATCTGTCCGTGAAGCCCCCCCGCCCCTCTCTGCCCGACTCTCTGGTGACAGCTGATCCCTCCACCTTCGTACCCCAGGGGTCCGACGCAGGTTCCTGCCTCAGTCCACTGTGGCAGCCTGTCTCCATGAGGTGAGACTTAGAGATCATCACTTGGGGGGGTTGGGGGGGGCACATTCACACCACAGTGCCGGTAGCAGCCGCACGAATGCTACCTTTTTATTCATGCATTCACTTTTCCTGACTTCATTTTCCCCGGTATTGTTTGTCTTTAAGTGACATTATCATCCAAGCCAGGAAACAATGCCAGCGTTTCCTGGGCTCTTTCCTTGGCATCTGTCGTCAGACAGAAGCCTGCATTTTCTAAATCCCCAGAAGAGATTTAAATTATTTATTTCCAATAGACCCTGTGCGCCAGGAAGATAACTCTTCCAAAGATAATACGGAGGGTTCATGTCCTGACTTTAAGCACGCAGGTGCCTTTTGGTGTGGTATTTGACCTTGGGAGCTGTGTAAACTCATTCTGGGCCGAGAGGTTCTGAAACATGACAAGTCTGGCATGGGGGTTGTGAGGAGTGGGAGGGGGGTGTAGGCCGAGTCACCCCCAGCTCGTTCCGTCTTCGTGGACGTGTCAGCATGCTCGTTGCTTCGTGTTTATTTTTGTAAGCTCTGATAGGCCATTCCTTGCATGAAAGGTCGTCTTGTCATTACCCGTAACACTGTAACCTGGGGGTAGTCAGTGAGCAATCGAGAGCAAAGAATGGCAGCGAAAAGTCCGAGGTAGATTTCTTCCGTATTACAGGTTTTGTGATGAAGGGATCTTGGCAAAGTCAGCAAAGTCAACTCGTAACAGACCCGCTAGGGCTGCGAGCCGGGAATTGTCGGAGAGGATAGTATCGCTTTGAGAGCTTTGGGCTTGATTACTTCTGTGGAACTCATGTCTCTTTTATGGGGATTTGTTTTCATTCTGTGGTTGAGAATGAAACTCCCCCCCCCCCCCCACGTCCGTCGCTGTCTATCATTAGTATCTTTAAAAGCCACTGCCATAAAAACCTGATACGAGCAAACGGGAAGATATGCAACACTTTGGGGGGAGTTAAGTTGGCATGTTGCCCTCTGATTGGAGGATCAGTTGCGTGCTTGTGGGAACCACAGTTTACTGGTTTGGACTAGTGGTGTTTTCCGAGCGAGGGAGAGCAAGACGGGGAAGTAACAGCGATAATGTAAGGAAGTAGGCCAACACAGCTCGGTAATCCTTTGCTGTTTTGTGTGGGGAGTTGCTGAAAACAAAGCCACATCCCACACCGGCTGTTTTTAGTTTCCTCTTGGCCTCCCCTGTGAATTCACATGATGTGAATCCCTGTGATGATTGGGTGAGTTGGGGTGGGGGGGAACAGAACTCACACTGGGGCTCATTACCACGGTAAACAGATATGTGTGTGATAATGTAATAATGTTCATCACTCAGTTGAAAAGGTAATGGGCAGGTCCCATACATCAGGACGCATTTCCATAACAGGGCAGCAGGTGGCATGATGGTGAAGGAACTGGGTGTGTGAATGGATTCAAGTGAAATGTGGGGCATCTCAGCGAGCAGCTGAACTCATATGGGGGTTTTTCATGAAAGTGTAAAATTGTGAGCTAAATAAGTCCTTCGGGCAAAATAACTCAGACTGTAAAGGCACCAGGATCTCTCATTGGCTCCTGAACTGATCTTCAAAGCTGTGGCGACATTAGCTAATTCTGGAGTTTTTATGATAGTGTCGTTAAAGTCATTATACACTGACACGACCACTAATGAGGGACTTTAAAAATGTTATGGTGGGCTGTGTGGCACTTAGCGTGAAAAAACACGAGGCCCAAGCCTCTCCTCTGATGGCTAATGATAGCCATGCTCTGAATTAGCAGCGAGACGGAAATATAACACGTAACATGTCCTTCCAAGCCCTGTCCTCTTGCTTTGCTGTAAAACTTTATTAGCACTGAATATCCGTATTGGTCAAATGCAGATCATACCTTTGAGGGTACAGGCCTTAAGCACAGAAAGCTTTCTTCATTTTGCTTATGATAGGAGGTGAATTTAAATGATTGATTTGAATTTCCTAAAAGGTGAAAGGAGTATACAAACATTGTAGAAGGGCATTTAAAAGACTTTTAGATGCGAATACAAAGTAGTTAGCTGTGATTCTAGATTTTGAAAAGGAGTTCTCCATATCTTAAAAGCAAATCAGGATGGTCAATGCATGACTTTAATTCTTGCAGTGGTTTATACTATTTTTACTGTATATTTTGGGGTAAATTAGACCTATTATTTTTCTGAATAAGTAACCTTCCTGGATCTCTCTTTTGTGGAAAATCCTAGGCATGTGAGTACAGTATATTTCAAAGTGATGGTATCTTTATTTGCACAGACACAGACATTGTACATCTTGTGACGTTTTATGCAAATCCGGATTTATGCTGCACCCTGAACAGCTAACAGCTAATGGACTTTAGGTGCTGCCTTCATTACATGCCCTGTGCTTTTATTAGTGGAATCATAAAAAACAGGCGATGCTAACCTGGGAATGGTGTGCCTTTTCCCCCGCTAAAGTAAAAAAAAAAAAATTGGAGAATGATAAGTATGACTGCATTAGCTCCTCTGCTGGAGCGGCGCGGTTGATCTCACATTCGTCGGCCTTTCCTGGACTCCCGTCGTCGGTGTGCTGGCCGCAGCCCTTTGAAGCAGGAACTGGCCAGTGTCTGGTCTGAATGGTTTTCATCTGCCCGGGGATGCCTACACTTCCCGCTGTCAGAACTGAGAGGCGGAGACCCGCAGATCGGTCAGGGAAGACGATGCCTCTGGCAAACAGCACTTGGGCGAGCCTTTGCTGAGGGGCCCAGAGATTTCTGAAGGGGAGCGGCAGATGTAAATGGGCAGTGACAGCCCTCTCTGGGATCCCAGATTAATTGGGATCAGGTCATTTCTTGTCCTTCTGGACAGTAATTGTATTCATTCTCATATGGCTATTTACATAGATTACCCCCTTGTGTTATTCCTACCACTGTCATTCTCATTTTCAGAATATAAATAATGTCTCCGTAAAGCATACCATCACAGTATTCTTCAAAATTATATCGAAAGACATAATACAGGTTTCCAATTAGCAAAGGTCTTAAAACCAAATTATTATTATTATTATTATTATTATTATTATTATTATTATTATCATTGTTATAGTTATTACTTGGTTTTAAGACCATTGATATCCTGTATTATGTCTTTATATTTGGCAAGCAGCCTTCTTAAAATTATTTTGATACAGATTTACTTGTAAGACTTTCCTTGTAATTCTTTTCTTGGGATCATTGTTAAAGTCAAAGCCAACACTGAATGAAAACCTAGACAAGGGATCATGAGGTGTGGAGAAGATCCTCTGTGGTGAATATTTAATACATGTGGGATTAAAAAAGGAATGGGTGATACCTGAAGTCATCTTGTGTGAATAGGCTCATGACATATTTGGCGACAGTGTGGCGCATGCGGATATGGATTACCAGGAACTGCCTTAGAAATGTTACGTGTAGCCTATTGTGCTGAAGCGGTTCTGCAAGTCTTCTTACTTTCTCAGTCATTCTGGTTCATGCCAGCCATCTTGTCGAAGAAACTGGCCCACACAGGTGAGGTAGGCTGCTGGACCAATCTAAGACAGGCTGTGAAGCAGAGTCCAGCAGAGGCAGAGGGTGGAGACCAGGAGATGTCATGTCTGGAGCTGACTCCCCAGGCACCCAGCTTCTGAAACATCAAAACTTCTGGCGGACCTGCTGTCCGCCCGAGCAGATCACTGTCCACGCCACGCCTGCACTGTCACCTTCGCTCTGATCTTCAGAGCACTTCAAAAGTGATATCTGTCAACCGTGTAGAGCTTGGAGGAGCCGTGTTATGCCTGTCGCCCGCTTTGATGGTAATTTTGCCCGAGGCCTTGTCATATAACCTAGAGGGATAACGATGAGGAATGTTCGTGAGGTTTAAGAAATGAGTGCGAAGGTACTTTATAATCCCAACAATTACCATAGGGAATGAATCAAAGTCTACAATGAGCAAATGGAAACATGTATTAGAGTGCTGTCATCTCTGCTCTTGTTCATTTCCCTGTGACTGCATCTGCTTTCTAATGTAGTGCCTGCTTTTGGTTGATTGCATGACCTGCCACATGGGGGTCTCTCATGTACCACTGAATGATTACTGCTTGTAAACATCTATTTCACATTTATTTCCTTTATTGACAACACCCCACCGCAGACTGCTCTGTCTGTCATTTATGAGTCATAGTATGGATTGAATCGTGCATCTCGTCTGAGTCTTTCTGCAAAGAGGCCGAGTTTTATACAGGATATTATATGTTTCGCACTGGACTAAGATGAATCCTTTCTGTCCCTTATAACTGAAAATTACAAAAGCAGGGACAAAATTAATTCTTTTCAACTAAACTCCATGGAATTGAATACACTCCATTTACTAAGTGTGATTAATATAACTGGTCCATGAACAAAATTACTTTGTGATCTAACAGCCTTAAGCAGGGGTCTCCAAATTTGGCCCTAAAAATTTACTGTCCAGTAGGTTTACTTGAGAACAGGTGCAGCTCATCAGAAGCCAGGTAGGATAGAAAACCTACTGGATGGTAGTTCTCTAGGACCAGAGCTGGAGACCCCAGGCCTAAAGCGAATGACACTATACATGATAAAAACACTAAAACTCCTAATATTTAAAGCCAAATAACATACATAAAAAATATCTAAATATTTTGGATGAAGTCGTCATTTAAATTCCTACACAGGATCTTCACTGAAATCCTTTCAAACCAATGAATCAGGTGATTTGATTGAAGGTTATTCCAGCAACACTTGTGATCTGGAATCAAGACCTTTGCAGGAACATTATGGAAATAAGTGTAGGATGGCCTGGCTACTGTGTCCCTGGTGTTACAGGACCACTGAGTGGAAGTGATAGCAGCAAAGGTCACAGGTCCTCCTCCTATTGTGTTTGGCAGCACCAGCCACCACCCAGATGGAGCCAGGGCTTCTGAGAGGGGAGCTGGAGGAGGTGTTCTCCTGTGGTCCTCCCCCAGGCTGGCTGGAGCTGTTTGACACGCAGTTGGACACATGATGCCGGATAAGGTGCATTCTTTGCTCGATGATTCAGAACGAACAAAGAAACAAGCAGTTTATTTCCCCTGAGGTGGGTGCGGTGTCAGGACGTTGGAAGTAACCAATATCACTGCCGTGATGAGATCCTACTTGAAACAAAATGCTGGGTTTTCTTTTTTGCTTTGATATGTCATGTTCTTAACAGGCTGTGAATGTGTTTTCTGACCAATCTGCAGTGAGTGTAGAATCCTTTCATAATCTCAGGGCAAAGTTTGCGCTGATCGTTGGATGTTCTTCATCGTATCTCCGCTAATATTGGTCACCAATATTATGATTAACATTGTGTTCCCCCCCCCCCCCCAACTAAAATAGCTGAAAAATATTATTGGTCTCCCATTTCCTACCTGTGTTGACCACCTTCTGCATTAGCAAACCTGACACTAGCTAGCACAGTACTGAAACACAGCATTCTTTTTTTCGACTTTATATTAATACATTCTTTGTTGTATATCTGCAGAGCGTTAATTGCTTTGTAGCTAAAGAGAGAAAGAAAAGGAATATTTTCCTTTTAGCTGAACATTCTGAATTATAGACGAGCCGTAATGACTGCGCCTTTGCAAGCTGGAATAATAGAAAATTTAAATTCAGTAGAGTAATAATTATAGGGACATACATAATTAAATCTGGAATTGTGAGCACCAGCAGAGTCAGTTAGTGCTTAATGACACAGAGATTTAATTCATGAGAGCTGTAGTCTTGTTTCTCTTTCTCTCTCTGTGGCTGGTGTCTTATTACTGGGTATGTATGACAGTATAAATATTTGTGTGTGAAATCAGGGCGTGATATGTGTGCGCTAATACGCTACGATATGACAACTAATATAATTAAATGGGATAATGTGTGTTCCCAAGGGAAAGTGTGGCCACAATTACTGTGCAGAACAGAGGGTGACATGCACTGATAGATGAATGTTGAAAACAAGACAGAGAAGGGGAATGATATATATTAAATGGTGATAAATGCTAGTTATGGGGGCGGGGGGTGGTGTGCGTCCAGAGGGTGACCCAAGGGAGGCCTGTGTCAGTATTCCAGAGCACTGGTGCGGAGGCTGGAACCTTCTTTCCCTGCTTGGGGTCTGAGACCCCGACTTTCCATGTCATCCCCGGGTCCGAGACTCACCTGGTCCCCCTGATTTCTGAAGCGTACCAATTCTATCTGGCCAGCTAATTTGCTCTGAGCCTCATTTACTGCATTTAATACAGTCATTTCCTAAGTTAATTCAAGCTCAGGCTTTGGTCTGGAACTCTCAGTATCTATTGCAAATTCTGTTATTCTGTACTTCCTACATTATATAGCTGCTCCTTTCCCCCTGCATGTCAGGAAATATTTAATCAGAGCCAATCTGTAGCAAATTGCTCTGAATGACTAATTGATCGTGCTACTTTTCTTCAGTGAGTCGGAGGTGCTGCAAATGTTGGCCTTTGAAGTTGAACAAGATTACAGGGACCTTACATGGTATACACCCAGCATCAAGAAATGTTTTTTGAAGTTCATTAAGAAAAACCTAAAACCCAATTTTAAAAATTCAATACAGAATTTAACAGTGGAGACATAATTCAGTTGGAAAAGGAATAATTTTTCAATTGAACCGCTACGCTTAAATTTTCAGGAGTCCATGTTTTGTGGGATCTGACAGATGTTTTCTCGAAACTGTGACACATGGACCCTTTCCGTCTACACATGCACCTGCAGACAGGTTGCTTGATGTTCCTGTTAAATGGCATCCTAGCACTTAATAAAATATCATTCCTGCTCTGACACACAGATTTTAATTGACTCCCCTGTCAGTTTTATCAGATTTGTGTAGCATCGTCATTGGAAACTTTTTCTGCAACTTTGTATAGCGGGGAGCAGGAAAAACCTCAAAGCTGCCTCGTCGCCAGATCGATAATTTATGCTATATGATTTTAATTTCTCTCTGTTCTTTCAAAGCGCAGCGGAGCAGCAGAGGAGGCCCGGCAGTTTTCTGGATAGCAGCGTTTGAGGTGAGACAAGGTGCTCATTCATGTTTCCTGTAAAATATAATGGAGCGAGAAATGTGCCAACAAAAAATGACGAGAAAAACGAAAGGTGTCGTTTCAAACTGCCGTCAAAGTGCCTCACAAACTCTGTCATGCATCCAGCAGTTAGGAGCCCTGCTTTGCTTTCATGTGGGTAAGTCTCACACTTTCTGTTTCCTTGTGATGCCTCCTTCATTTGTAGTACTGGTGGAATTTAATTGGGCTAATTCCTTGAGCCTGGAGAGTCGCCCCTTTTTATTGGCTTATTGGTTTATGGGCGTGTCATTCCTGTCCTATGGCAGGTTATCTGACATGCCCACCATAGTGTCCTCCCTTGTACTTGCAGTTGGCAGCTTGGGTTGCTGTTTCCCTATCTATACATAGGCATTTTCATAGTTAGTTGGTGGGGGGATTAGAGTACATGGATTGGCTGTACCCAAATTTGCCGGATTATTTTGCGATGAAATTATCATGGTGCAAACGATCTGTTTGACAGGTATGACGCCAGCCTTTCGTGGCTGCATAGCAACAGCACAACCAACTCAAGCTTTAAAGGTGCGGGCAAAATCCACCTTCCCAAACTGTATCGATTTACCCAAAGATATTCAACAGTTGCCCGTAATGTGGAATCAGATTTGTCACACGTTTTATACATGAATTAAATCAACCATGTTAGGCCCGACCCTCTAAATTGTTATTAAAAAACAGTTAATAATTGTGAATTTTTGTTTCTGTTCACTTATACAGGTATAGACTTGAGAGTATGTTGATGTTGCAGCCCTTCATCTTCAATGAGTAATAAATAAATCTACAGTAGCATAGCGGGGAGACGGGAGAAGACACGGCAGATAATTGGAGTGTACTTACTGGAGATGGGGGTCCTGTGTGGAAATCCCTCTCCTCCACACGACTGGCACGCTCTAGGGCAACCTTGCCTCCCCCCCCACCCCCCCCC
>JAODUD010000019.1:1481698-1497965 GCA_026784285.1 Stomatorhinus walkeri | reverse complement strand
AAATTGTCTGTCGTTGTGCTTGTGTGAGTGAATGGTGTGTGAGTGAATGTGTGTGAGTGTGAGGGAATGGTGTGTGAGTGTGAGTGAATGGTGTGTGAGTGTGAGGAAATGGTGTGTGAGTGTGAGGGAATGGTGTGTGAGTGTGAGGGAATGGGATGAGAGGGAATGATGTGCTTGTGTGAGTGAATGGTGTGTGAGTGTGAGGCAATGGGGTGAGAGGGAATGGTGTGCTTGTGTGAGTGAATGGTGTGTGAGTGTGAGGGAATGCGGTGAGAGGGAATGGTGTGCTTGTGTGAGTGAATGGTGTGTGAGTGTGAGGGAATGGGATGAGAGGGAATGGTGTGCTTGTGTGAGTGAATGGTGTGTGAGTGTGAGTGAATGGTGTGTGAGTGTGAGTGAATGGTGTGTGAGTGTGAGTGAATGGTGTGTGAGTGTGCCCTGTGATTGGTTGGCGCCCCATCCTGGGTTATTCCATGCCTTGTATGTGTGAGTGAATGGTATGTGAGTGTGAGGGAATGGTGTGTGAGTGTGAGGGAATGGTGTGTGAGTGTGCCCTGTGATGGGTTGGCGCCCCATCCTGGATTATTCCCTGCCTTGTATGTGTGAGTGAATGAAATGTGAGTGTGAGGGAATGGTGTGTGAGTGTGAGGGAATGGTGTGTGAGTGTGCCCTGTGATGGGTTGGCACCCCATCCTGGATTATTCCCTGCCTTGTATGTGTGAGTAAATGGTATGTGAGTGTGAGTGTGAGGGAATGGTGTGTGAGTGTGAGTGAATGGTGTGTGCATGCGCCCTGTGATGGGTTGGCGCCCCATGCTGGGTTGTGCCCTGTCTTGTGCCCATAGCCTCCAGGAAAGGCTTCGGACCCCTTGCAATCCTGAATAGGACAAGCGGTTTCATAAATACAATGGATGAATGGAGAAGACTGGTTCTGAGGATCCTGCAGGGCAGCACGTGGTAGTTAATGGTGTGGCATGCAGACATGCGGTTCGCTGACTTCCTCTCCTCACAGTGTCACTGGTTCTCACATAGGATTCCACTCAGTTGCAGCGCCCAGAGATTTTCACTCAGAAGAAAACAAAGCTTTGTTTTTTCCCCCGAAATAAAAATACTTGCTTATGTCGCAGTGTTTTGAAAGGGAATAATGAAAGAGAATATTAAACTGGAGGAGGAAGCAAAGTGGAGCAGAGGCTGATCCCTGCATATTCCCTCTCTGACCAGGCAACCTGTCTATATACAGGATGTGAGTCAGTAATGTGCCATTTCCCTCTGATCAAACGACACGCTTTGGCGTGGCCAGACCGTTTCATAACTTCTGCACGAGGACTGCAGCAATATTTTTACATTTTTATTCCTCAGTTTCATATCTCCTCCAAGCTGCACCGTTATTAACATATACAAGTACTGAGCTTCTGTTAGTAATGAATTTCCTTTCTGATTGTCGCCTTGGTGGCAATTAAGTCCTATGTGCTGTAATTCTGTAAATTAACATCCACTCAGAAGATCAAATCATCCACTGATTGTTGTCACAGGCCATTGAAAAATTGATTTCCAGCAGCAAAATAAATTTCACATTTTGAACTTCTTTCAAATGGCTCAGCATGGGTGATTTAGCAAGCTGACTAAGATGATCATTTCTTCATAGAATTTTTTTCCTAAAGATATTTAGCTTTCTGTTTTTTCACCTGAATTTCCCAGACTTTTCTTTTGCAGCCCATTGTTCAAATCTATACATAGTTTCCTACTGGGTCGCGGGGGGTCCGGACCCAGTAGGATAAGCGGGTATAGAAAATGGATGGATGGATATACATAGTTTCCATTTCAGTGTTAACTCTTTCACATAGTAGTACCTCGATATGTTCACGTGTCAGTGCCTCTCTGCTTCCTACCTCTGCGAAATAATAAGCCGGTGATGGACAACAGACATGGACATTTCAACAGGCCACACACCACCACATGCCAAACCCTGCTGTGCACTAGGGCGCCCTCTCTGTCTACCTGGTGGTCCTGCAGATGGAGTGATAACACTGAGATCCCCCAAGTCTTTCAGGCAGCCACCTATACAGAGTGCCCCCTCCCCCCATTTTTGCAGTGGTTTGGAATGGCACACTGGCATCTGCGTCCCAGCCAACTAGAAGACGGCCTGTAACATGAACGGTATGGGTCAGCCCGACACACACAGTCCCCTTCTGCTCTACCTTTATCAGTTGAGTGTTACTACCCCACTTTGGCTCGATTTCCATCGACCCACCCCAAATCAATGCTTTTAAAAATCTTAAGACACCTTTTACCGAAGAGCAAAAGCATGCATGTTTAACGTTTTGACGTGGCCGTATCGATTTGCGGGGGGGGAGGCACTCTCTCATTTCTCACCCACCTCGTACTCCCTCTTCGTCTGCCAGTGTCTGGTAACACAACATCCTTAATGGCCTTTGTTGCACTCTGTCAAGGCCTCCTCTACTCCATTTGCTCCCTCCCATCCCACAGATTCACACTTTCTGCCCCTTTTTTCCGCAGTAATCAATACTGCGTGCTCCCTGTCAACACTCTTGTCACTCATATTTGGACTGGAGATGAATTATGGATGCATCTCTCACGTCGGCATCTTACACAGAAATTTCACTTGTGTTTGTCAATCGCTGATCGATGTTGTGTGTTTCCAAACTCATTCTGTTGCCTTTTGTGCGTTTCTTTGTTAGACTTCTAATACGGGTGTTAGAATCAGCATAAACAGTTGGTGTAAGCTTCAAATGTCTCCATCAGTGCTGCATCCACTTGCGCTAAATGCATTTATCACTCCTACTGCGGATCAGTCTGTATTTTTAACATTAAGTATAATTTTTCGTACTTCTCAGTGGGTTGAGTCGCCTGTGGTTCATGTAAAATATCACCCCAGTGATGACACAATGGAAAAAAAAATCAGCACAAAGTTAGTTTTTCTACCTTTGTTTCTAACCACTCTGCTCTGAAATTCGGTATTAGTCTTGCTTGTAGTACCAGAGGAGTATTGACAGGGAGCTGAAGTATGAAGATGAGCCAATCTGTGCTCATGACCACAGCCCAGAAAGCGGTTCGGACCCCCTGTAGCCTCCCTGCCCAGAAGGACTCTGGCCTAGGGATCGCATCACCTTTCAGCTGCTGGCACCAGGAATAATGTCACAGAATCTTTCACAAATACCTTATCACTTAACCTCAACAGCAGAAAGCTTGTCTAAATTCAGAATACCGACTGCTCTATCCGCATTGGTCATCAATCTGGTATTACTTATTTTCGCTGAAAACTAAACTGTAAACTGTCTTTTTCTGATATAGAATATCAGACATAGAATAATGTCTTTTTTCTGGTATTTGCAAACAGGCCAGTTACATTTTCCTTACTGAAGAGAAGCATCCAAGTGAAACGATGAGATAAATGACACTTATTATCTGTTATATTAGACACATGTACAAGTTGTGTCATCACCGCTAGCCGAAGTTTACTGCTATGCAAATTTACCTCTAAGAGGCCTGCTCAAACACACCCTCTCCGACTGGATTAGCCTTGAACAAATATATCTGCCGGAACTAGACCCAGGCTGGAGGATGCGGCTTTGGGAGAATCCCAGGTTGCTGTCTCTTATATGCACAGGAAGCACCCCGCATGATCTCTGTCCCCCTCAGTGGGACAGTGACCTTTCTGTGGAAGTCTTCCTCATGGCTGAAACTTGTCCACGTTCTTCTGGTCCAGCAGTGCACCACCCTGCTATGATCCTCTCAGTGCGACTCCTCCACAATTCCAAGGAATTTAAGGACGTTAGCCCAGGTGTGGGATGGCACCAGTTTCTGAATGCTGGGAGCATACTGGCCTGATTCCTTCACGCTGTCGTCACTCTCCGTCACATTTACCATTTTATGGTGGGATCTTGTTCCCTGACATTCTGGTCCCTCTGCATACCCGGTGCCACACGCTGTGTCCTGGCTCCACGGAAGGATATCCTCACATCTCCCCCAGTAAACATAATCCCTTTTTGATCCCCTGTTTTTTATGGGTGAGAAATGAGAGCCGCCCTGTAGTAATCTTGTAAAATCCGTACACGGTGCTCACTTTCCACAATTAATGGCCCGGCCNNNNATCAAATAAAGGCTTATGGTCTGGGGGTGGGATGGTTGGGGGGTTGGGGGGTGCTTTGTGTGAAAAATAGGGTCCCGGTGAGCAGAGTTGGGAGGTTTAACTGCTTTAAAAAGTGGGCCGTCACCATGAACATCAGTAAGCAAGTGGTTCTCACTCTTGACTAGCTCTGGGCGAAATGGTTAAATGTTCCTATTTCAGGCCTGCTCTGCTTAAAGGGCGGGGGCCGTGTGCGAGGCTCGGCATGGTACATGCTGTGAAGGGCCCTCTTCCACGAACAAAAGCCCTCACACCCCCCAAGCCCTGTCACAGCCTCGAGGGAGAACAATCCAGGTGAATAAATGAGCAGGCAGTTTTGGTTGCACTGTCAAAAATTCTCCCTCGCACACAAAGACTTATTATACAGACTCTAATGCGGATATAATTTTCTGCTTCAAGGCAGAACCGTGCCTGTTTTAAGCAAAAGCCTTTGTTTTTTCAAAGTATCATATAATCGCTTTCTTTAAAAATTTCTACATACTGTTCTTCCACTATTGAGCCCGTTATTGAATTATATTTGAGTATCTATTTAGTATTGGCTAGCTCTTCCTGCTTTACAATTAAACAAAAGTATCATGGGGATTACAGGCGATACTGGAAAGCCCATCTTCTCATTGAAGTCCATTGGAATAATTCCAGCAAAAGTCTTAAATGTGGATATTTACAAATAAATAACTTCTCATTCTTTTCTGATGGAAATCCAACTCTATTCTTAAACATGCTTTGTCACACAAAATGTGCATAGGTATAGACAATGGCAATGTTGAAATCATCATTTAAAATAGATGTCTTCCTATAAATCAATGAGTATGATTTTACTGGCCTGAGTAGTGGGAGGATTCTGCACCACACCACTCTCCGTTCCCCTCATGTCATTTTAGTGCATAATAATAATAATAGTAATAATAATAATAATAATAATAATAATAATAATAATAATAATAAGAAGAAGAAGAAGAAGAAGAAGAAGAAGAACCAGATTAATGTCAGCTGACGAGTTTTGTTCAAGCTCCTACGAAACAGAACAAATTGCAGAGAGTTAGATACAAGTTTTATATGTTATTTGATGTTGCATAACATGCTGAATTAGAAGGGAAACAAATTTCAACTGTAACCTTGACAGTTCAGGAGAAATAGGCAGAAATGCAAATGGTGTCACTGTAGTGCCCCCATCTGGTAGACTGGGGTGCCCTTGCCAAGGTGGGCTGTGGGTCTGGAGAGAAATGAATCATCCAATTCATGTTGATTGGCTGACTGTGGTGAGGGTTTTATGATATATGACTGCAGCAGTATACCGCTGACCGCTGGTCACAGTACATATGTGCCAAATTTGACTTGGATTAGCCAAGGATGTCAAGAGATATAGGCAATTGTTAGTTGTAGTGCCCCCTATTGATGAAATGTGGCCAGTCTTTTCCTGAATCCCCAGAATGCTCCTGGGGGCAGAATTTCAGATTCGGTTAAGGTAGGACAAGACATCGCCAAATTCTAGCTCTCTTAAAGTTCAGATTGGCCGTGGCTAGTGGCTGTGTGGTAGACAAATGTCAATGTTTTTTTGACAATTATTGGTCAGCTCAGGTGTCTGATTGGCCTGACACCACATTTGTCTGATTGGGTTGGAAGAGGTAATTCAGGCCCAGAGAGTAAAAGTTCAGACCAGGATTTTGTTTCAACCAACCAGTTGAGTACTCTGTGACTGTGACTCTTTATGCTCACCTGGTTGGTTGAAACAAAATCCTAGTCTGGACTTTAACTCTCTGGGCCTGAATTACCCATAACTCAGCTTCTCTACTTCTGTCTTCAAGAGATTCTGTCCCAGTTTAGCTGTTAGTAGTTCTATATCATAAGCATCATGGGTTGACCACATTGTTAGAGCTGATTCACCAAACTGACCATCTATCTCGACTAAATACATTGATTGTGTAAGACTACAATACTGGTATGGGCCAGTCTGCCAAAATCTATAATGGTGAAAATGAACAAACTATCCTTGCATCAATGCTAAAGGTCTTTTCTCTGACATTGTTGCTGCTGTTCCTACTCTTCTATCCATTACTGAATTTCAAAATGTGTCCTGATGTTAGGGTAACATGTTATTTACATAACCCTCTTGAGTTTCTTGAAACAGACTAAGCCCAAGATCACTGGATAAGTTTTTTGGTACAAAATAAAGGTTTCAGTTTTTTTCCTCGATTCACTTAATTGCATCAATTCACTTAAACACCTAAGTCAGTCAAAGACCTAAACATGTATTAATTTCATTCAATAAGTTTTTTTTTTGTTGGATTTATAAAAATGCATTATTATAATTCATATCCATGATATTTTCACTGGGTTCATGCTAAAAAGCACCTGAAAAATAGCACAGTTTCATTTCCTTACTTCCATTCTTGTGAGACTGCAGAGATCATAGTGGGTTTATAATGGCCTGATCCATTTTTAATCAAGATCACTCCCCTGCTTCAGCTTGGCGGCTGTGCGGCTATGACAGGCATAAGCACTGTGTGGTTTTTAATAAACACAACCAAATCCCCCTTTCACAACTTTAATAATTGAACAAATAATTGAATGGCCAGGCCTGTGTGAGCGGATGGGAGGTTGGTGTGAGGGACTGTGACCCGCTCTTATTTCCCACTCTGGGAGTGCGGCTGATAGCGTAGAATAGCAAGGGTGTGCTCAACAGTGACGCTAGCGAGGGGCTGGATTACAGCAGTGGTACATCATGTCCCGTCTTTAGTTTCTGCACCTTCCATCTCCTATGATGTGGAAATCAAATATCGATGACCATATTAAAGCCTCTTGCTCTGCTCAACTAGAGACAGACAGAAAAAGGATGTTTCCTCATGTGGAGGGCAATGGTGGGGTTTCAAGGGGGAAGATTTTTCCATCAATCTGTGTTGCAACAATTGTTAAGTAATAATCTTTCTGCTATTTAATCAGGGACCATATGAAACGTTTCAGCTATTGATGGTATTGCAGGGGTGGCATGTGGAGATTGTAGTGAAAGCGTGGATTATTTTCTTGATGTTCCTGATAACATCCTGATAACATCGTACATGGGAAGGATTGGAGTCTCTATGAACCTCTGTACTTGGACCGCAGCTCTCCTCCTTGTCATCTCGACGAATCACATGGAGGATTCAAGTCGTGACATGAGGGGGTGATGACTTTCTTAAGCACTAGCACACTGGCTAATACACAGTTCATTATAAAGACTCCATGTGTACTTATACATACCCTGAAGGAATACATTGGTATTTAAAGTGATTTTCCAGCTGTATTGTTAGAAATACTAAGATTAACTTTATCTGTTAATTAAACTGTCAGTGACTATGGAGGTTTTGACTTCAGGATTACTTTGTCCACTTGAAATCCCAATAAATATTAATGTTAAATACATCATGCAATTCATAGAAGTTTAGATTTCCGTTACTGATTATTTTTACATTTTACAAGACACTATTTTTATAAGGCAACACCAGAACCTACTGTATAATACAAAAAAGATCACTGACCTGTATTAAAACTTATAAAACTTTATTAATTCAGTGATACGTTATTGAATTTAGTATATGCACAGGACTATAAATAAAGGCTTTTTAATTATATACTGGGTCTTTTGTGAGCTGGCATGGCAGGTTTGTGGGCAGTGCTGTGGCAGGAATCCTGCATAGACCGATGGAGTCTGTTCCTGTGCGAGAGGAGCCTGACTGCACTCGCCGTGGTTTTGCAGGTTTCCTCTGACAGTTCAAAGTCACGCAGCTGGTTGTCTTTGCCCTCCAGTGGACTGCCATCCCTACCATCCCTGCCATCCCTACCATCCCTGCCATCCCTACCATCCCTACCATCCCTGCCATCCCTACCATCCCTGCCATCCCTGCCATCCCTACCATCCCTGCCATCCCTGCCATCCCTGCCATCCCTAGCATCCCTGCCATCCCTGCCATCCCTACCATCCCTGCCATCCCTGCCATCCCTAGCATCCCTGCCATCCCTGCCATCCCTGCCATCCCTAGCATCCCTGCCATCCCTGCCATCCCTGCCACCCCTACCATCCCTGCCTCAAACGCTGTGCTTGCTCTGATTGTGCCACAGATAGGAAGTTAAGGAGCACAGATGTACTGATTGTTATGGATTCTTGTCCTGGTGACACTGAGGGTGAGAGCACTTCTGGGCCCATCCACATGACCCCCTTGCTCAATTGTTTATATAATTATAGTATTCAAGTGCCACCCCCCCTCCCCGTCCCCATCTCCCAGGGTATCCACTCCCTTTCTGTGCCTCTGCATGATCACCAGTAATGTTCTTGGCTCTTTTTGTTTTTAGGACTTTGTTTTTATATAAAAGTTATATAAAAAACTGGACTTTACAGGCTACCAATATTTTTCTGTCATGTTCACAATTCTGGGCAGCTTCTCTCACTGCGTGCCAGCTGTAGTAAATAATCGAATAAACTCACCAAGACTTTTATGAGCTGCGGTGCAGCCTATGCCAAAAGAAGGTGTATTTGTAACAAAAGCTGTAGGTAGTGAGGCACAGGTGGAACTTAGTGAGGCTGATGATTTGTTAAAGGTCGTTATAGACTCCCCACAGCCTGAGAGAAATTACTGCCGTTCCTCCTGCCCCTTTCACATAAGATATAAACCTTTACATAACTCCCGATGAAAGGCCACGAGACTTGAACCTTTTATTGCTTGGTACAAATAAATAACATTGTTTTATGAGCAGAGACATTCTTCATGCCAGTTGATACCTGTAGTATCTTATACACTCTCTTTATAAATTTCATTTGTATGGTGTGATCTTTAGTGTATTTTTCTTTCTTTAGCATGTGCAAATGTGTTCTAGAATGTTCTGTTTTTGCTGGCAATTTGTGATTAATAATCATGGCCATTACTCCTAGTGATAACAGTAAGTGTACTAGACCTTATTCCAGGGAGAAACACAAGTGCTTCTTACGGTTCCTAACTTTAGAGTCTTGGAAAGTTATAAGCCCAACACCTAATACTGCAAGATCAGAAACAGTGTGTACTGTGCTAGCAGCTGCTACTGAGTTTGCCTTCTTGGAGAATCACGTCAGACTTCCTTATATGACGTTGCTGGTCGTTACTGACCAGTGACACGTGGATGGAGTTAGAATCCCTCATGTTTACATTCTGTTTAATAATAAAAAAAATTATCTATAATTGTTCAATTTTTTTTTTTGAAAAATTATTGTTATATTATTCGCATTCATAGTCCAGCAATAAGAAGACGCACTCAATTCATGTTATTCATTGCTTTCGATCTTTTTCTTACACCTGCCTTGACAGTTCACACAGATCACAAATGTCTTCAACAAATACACAGATTACCAGAAAAAGCACACTTGTTTGTGTAGACTGCAAGGTCTCAATGTTAAGATACAATGATGCTATTGTTTAGTCTGCTGCAGTGATGAAACAGTCCAAACCTACTTAGCTCAGCTCTTGCTGTTGTGGCATCTCAAGTATAAACTCTGCGGTTTCCCTGCTTTCCATCCTCAGTTTCAGGAGGGAAAGGTCTTATTTTTAATGAATGCTCTGAGCGTACTATAAATTATAGTGCTCTATGTGTCATCTGTCTAGCCCGAGGAGAGCTTGAAAGTTAAACGTAAAATTTAAAAAAAGATACTCCTGAATGGTGAAAATGATATCAAACAAATAAACTCTCTTGTAAAAAACAAAGAGTATGTAGTGGCTCTGAGTATTAACTTTGATATTATTTTCAGTGTTAAAAAAGCACTGCAGGACCTGTTAAGCACGAAAACACAGTACTGTGGACGTTTCAGAAAGGCACTTATGTTGTAAAGTCACAAGTATGCAAGTTAGTTTAAAACAATCTTCTGTTATTGTGATAGCATGCATCTGTAATGTATGAGCTTAGCAAGAAAACTTCCTTGTGTTGCATGTGTTGTGACACGTTGACACACCTATACATAACAAGGCTTTTCTTTGAATTTAATCTTGACATGGAATGTGTTTGATGTTCAGTCCGTTTTAAAAGGGGAATAAAAGACAAACATACACACAAGTAGTTTTTTAAGTATGATAATTGATTTCTACTTTGTTCCTTGGTTCCTACATATAAGAGTGAAAAGACTACTGTCTAACTTTTCAATTTGTTTGTCATCATATTTATATAATTGCACTTAATAACATTTATTTCTCTTGTACAAAATAGTTTAATTTAAATGTCAAACTATTTGACCAATTGTGACCCTTTATTAAACAAATGCTCTAACACATAAGCAAAGAGGAACGCTACCCATGGTCAAATCACCTTGATATATTGTTAGAAAAACATAATCTGCATAAGTCATTAAGCTAAAGTTATCAGTCATGGGTTACAATTGTATGCGGTATCAAAGCTGAATATTTACTGAAGAAATTCAGGTGTAGTACTTTGCTTAAGGGCACAGTTACTCTGCCGGTAATTGAACTTGCTACCTTTCAGATCCACTAAATCATACTCGAAAACCTGTGAATTCCAAAGCTTCACCACACATCAGCTCATCTTTATGATGCACATGGCAGATTGCTTGAAGAAACTGTCTTTCAGGGTTCCAGTAGAGTCTGGCTTACCATGGGAAAATGTGTTACTGGCAAATTCTTACAATAGCATGACGCTTGCGCTATTGGCGGAACTGTCAAAATTTCAGGCATATTAACTTTAATGACTTTAGATTATATATCTTCTGCTCATATTGCGTATATGTAAGTGGATCTCCTGCTATGCAAGTATGCAGTTTGACCTGTCAATATTTAAACTGTCAGATGCCATGTCATCCTGTTCTGGTGTACGTCTCTATACCATGTGAAGATTGGTAGTTTGCAGTGCCCATCTGACACAGCCTCTTTCACATTCTCCCACTGGAACTGCAAATATCGTCACATCTGCTCTTGTAGAAGAAATTAAAATCCCATCAGTGCTAAATTACATGTGGTTAGAAGGCTGAGTATACTGCGAAGCTTAGACAAAATCCATTTTCAAAACACAATGGCCAATATTTGGATAATTTTCACATTTCCTTGAGGGAGACAAATGTACACTCTAAATTGTTTATTCAAAGTTAAAAGGTGGAGTGTACAGGGTTTGGGGTGAGAACCAAATGTGGACATCCCTGTTCGAAAGTCTTAAATTCCAGATTTCCCTCATACCAGCAATGCCTGGATCACAAATCCAGCCTTACAGTCCACAACATGAGGCACGAGCCACAAAAGCCTTAATGTATCTTATGTGGTCTGAGGCTCCTTAACATAGAGCACCCACAGTTTCACAATACTTAACTACAGGTAAATTACATGTTGTGTACATATGTATGTGTGTCTTAGGTAGTCAAAGAAAATTATGTTTAAATGATCTTCATCTGGTGTAGAACTGTGATATTATATCTGCGTATAAAAGTGTGCTAGCTTAACCCTTTCCATCCCTCTCCTAGTCATCCCAGTATTTGCAGATACCATTCAATATACTCATGTGTTTGCTGACCTGACCACTAAAACACCATGTTTGGCTAATCAATACATTGTCAGATTAACTAATTAAAATTCATTGATTGATTTATTGATTGGTTAATTAATTACGTGAGCTGGTCATAAAATTTAACATGTACATGGAATGGCTGGGGTACCCCTGAGGGGATCCAACCAGATATCGGTAATTTTTTGGAGAACTAAAGAGATTCCTGTTATTTCTGTTCTGCGTTACCATTGATTTTCATGTATCATCTGTTTTATTATGTTTTATTTCCAGGTAACACACTTACAATCCAAATAAATAGCCTTAAACATTTTCCTTTGGCACAGTACTGTATATATATGTTTCTGCTGTTTATCTAATTGTTGCCATGTTTTTATATAAAAAACAGCATTCCTGCCACAGTTCCAGTTTGGAATTATGCTGCAGAGTAGCGCTGACTGGTACTGAATGGTAAGTTGGAGCATATACTGGCCTAGGGCCCTGGAAGACCGGACCGAATGGTAACTGCTGGAGTAGCAGGCAGTTTTGGGATCAAGGTGGGATGAAATCTCACACTTAGCAACACAATCTGAACCTGTGTCACTTATTGTGGTAACTCTAAGTAGAGTGCCACTTATTGTGGTAACTCTAAGTAGAGTTAATCTGCAAGCTTTGCAGGAGTTTATGTCAGTCAACAAACAAATAAATACAGTTGGCAATATTAAGCAAGAGGATTATGAGGGCATTATTTCTTAAGCCATTTTTACAGTCATTTGACCAGTAGAACACCTCCAAATAGTGAGACACTCCAAAGTTTAACTTCTGACATCTGTGAAATGCATGAGAAAAACAAGAGAGCCCCTAGACGAAAAATAGCTTTCTGAACATTGCCTCTCTTCCTTCTTGCATCATCTTTTAGGCAGACATTTTGATTAGACTGATTAAGATGGTGTTTTACACACCTATATAGAGGTGTTAGAAGAACAGCGGACCTCCGGGGAGCTTCTTTGGGTCAATGTCCTATAAATAATATCGCATAGTGGAATTCCTTGTGGTTTCTTAATTATTTGGAAGAATCATATTATTTCATTCTTTGACACAAACATGGAAAAAATCTAAATTGCTTTTTGTTAACTTTTGTTAACTCAGGAAATGTAACTTTTCACATGCGGGCTATAAATGTTGCTCACTAATATGTAACATTATGCACCTTAGGAACTTCAGGGAATGTTGGCAAGCCTGTTTATTTTCAATGCACTGCTGAGCAGGCCTGTCTGTTTGTACATCCCATGGTGGAGCTGCAGACACACTGTCACGATCCAGTGGATGGAAGCACAGGAGCGATCGCCGTCACGGATCCCAATGAGTAGACGCCAAGCCCAGCCAGAGGTCCCTCATGGGTCAGTGTGTTGCCATGGCTGGTGAGCAGCCCTTCATGTGGCGTCGCCCTGTCCACACGACAGCGCACGGCGTCGATCTGTCAGGAAAGCCAGCATCAGGCTTCTTTTTCCAAACTGGGCCCCAAAATGACCCACACTAGAGTATCCATTTCATTTTCCTATTTTACAGAATGTGTCACAGCAACTCAGTTCTCGGTTTCACAGTAGCATTGTTTATGTCCTGGACCAGGGTACGTGGATCATCTAGGACAGGGGTGGGCAATCTTATCCAGAAAGGGCCGGTGTGTGTGAAGGCTTTCCCTGCAACTCCTTATTTACATTACTAATTAGTGGCCTGACTGGCTGAAGAGTCCTTGCAACTGGGCAAGCTGACCTAAAGGTTATCCAAAAAACCTGTATACACATTGGCCCTTTGAGGATAAGATTGTCTACACCTGACCTAGGACAGTGTTTCCCAAACCAGTCCCCAGGGCATTCTGAACGGAACCACATTTTTGTTTTATTCCAGTTCTCAGAACACCTGACTCAAGTATCCAGAAAAACACTGATCTAGGAGGTGACAGCTTTAAACCCTCAGTGTTGCCTTATTGGTCCACAGAAACATATATTTTCTTATCTTTCCAATCACAACTGATTATTTGTTTGCATACGTCTACCAATGGTAATGGAACCACCAGGAAGGCCTTCTGATAAATGTAAACCATTTTTCTTCAAAGCAATCAACACGTTAAAGACTTCACAGAACAGTCATTCCCCACTGGATAATATTTTTTTACTCTAAGACTTTTAATGTAAATTGCTTTTTTGTACATAACTATCAGGAATAACTGATAGTCATTGCATTGCCAGTGTGCCTTTTCATTTTAGATTATATGAGTGTGGTGAAGGTAATTCCAAGTTTTAAAAAGCCTCAGTGTTAATCCTCTGTACTGTGGCCAAATTTTATTCTGCAAAGTTCATTTGGGGATCATTCGGAGAGCATCCTCACTAATAAATTGTCCACTGCGCTCCCACACTTCTGCCTTCCATTGGTTACATTCAATTATTTGTCGGGTCAGGTGGAGTAAAACTGAAGGATTAGGGTGGGCCGATCTCTGTGAAAAGCCACGAAGCTGGAAAATAAAATTCCATGCAAGAAGAGACACGTACAATGATTGGCTGATCAGCATCAATGTAAAAAAAAAAAATAATAAAAAACTATAATCATAATGATCATGTGCATTAAGCTTCACCCTGAGACTCATACAGATATGAAACTTAGAGTTTTGCCAAGGGAGTATTTTTTTTCTTTCAAAATAATGTTGATGTTTGGCTGAATGTAGACCATATGAATTTAATAGCAACCTTTTAACAGCTCCACTGAAGTGTATTCAGAGCAGAAGATCCCTAATACTGTAGGCTACAGGTGTCCCACTGCTTGCAGGTTCTTAGTCCTGGCAAACTGACATAATCTCTGTGTGAAGATATCACATAAATCTGTAAGACTCAATAGGGGCCTTCACCAGAAAGTGGGCCTCCATTTGAGCCAAAGTGCTGTTTTGACAGTATCAGGTGTTGTGCGTTTCACTGTTTCAGATGTCAGGAAATTTTTTCGATTTGTCTGGGGCATTCTCCCAAGCAGGATGACAATGGACTCACTAAAATATAGTTATGGCATTTTTCTTTGTTGTAAATTGTTGTTCTAACCAAAAATAATCAAATGTGAGTCTAACTCTGGGTCACCCCTTTGAGTTAAGGATCTATTGTAAATTCATGTTTGCATAAGCAAGTGGTTCTCAATGTCATGACTAAAGAAAATCAAAAGTAAAATTATCACACTAAGCAAAGGCAGAAATATTGCAAATGTGTTTTAACTACCGATTTCCATATATCATTGTGTGTGTGTATGTGTGTGTGTGCGTGTGTACGTGCATGTGTGTGTTTGTGTGTGTTACAAGATTAGACTGCGTATATATTTTACATGTAAATGTAAGTGCATATAATTTTTTTCCTGTTTTTTTCATATTTTAATCACCATTTACGTCATGGATGATGCATTAAGTTCTGATTCGTATCAGCAGGCACTTACTGTTTATTTAAAAACAGGAGCAGACCTGAAGGGAGCTTTTTGTAACAGAGGGTGCAATCCAGGTGAAATACCTCCTCACCGAATACTTGAACGTTTGCTCAGACTACAGCTTCTCAAAAAAAAACCCATGCCATTTTATACATAAACATCGCCTTGTCCTGTCCTTCTCAAATGTTCGTAATGATGCCAAATACGGTGTCTGTATACTGCATAATTTGTAAAAGCTACAGACTATGCAGTCAGTAATGCCTGCCGTATAGTGGGATGCTAAGTGCTAAAGTTAGCATACATTAAATGTTACTTTTAAAAGTGTGTACAAGAAGAGCACGCTCAGCAGAGGAGGGCGACTGATGAAAGCAGGACGTAGTCCTCACTGCAGCACGTGCACCTCAATGGGAGGAGCCGAAAACAGCACGGGACATTCTGTCGGCTACTTTGATAATGTCATGTGTCACCCTGTCTCGCCTGGTGCTCATGCCGCGACACCGCGAATACCTACTTTAACCGCAAAGTCCCTCCGTTATTCCATTAATAAGCATATCCGTTTCTTCATGAAAATGCATCTCAGCTGCCTGCTAAATTATCACGTCTCGCGGAGCTGTCATGTGCTGGCGGCAGATGCTGTGCTCGCCTCTGGATACATCGGGTGTATATATGGTGTAGATGGCTGTGCAGAATTTACGAGAGCGAATGTCTTAGTCATGTATACTTTGTTATGTTGGTCAAAGAATTATTTGTTACAGTTTGATTTGATAAAAAAAATCAAGTCCGATTAACTGTGTGTGTGGGGGGGGGGGGTCAACGTAATTAATAACGTATAACATCAATTCTGTAAAAAAATTGACGTGTAAAACAAGAAGGTGCTCGACTAAAACATGATATATATATACAATGGGGATCCAGCAGCCAATAAAAAGTTATGTAGATTCTCATGTAACTCAAGGAAAGACAAAAGAAGAAAACGTTATAGACAAGTACAGTAATTTTGGGTGGGAACAGTTTCGTTCCCTTCCTGTTGTAGGCTATATGATGGTTACTTTGATAAGGCAAGGACTTAGTGGTTATTCTATATAAATATTCATAACTTTATACACCGCGACAATTTCTATTGTACGCACTGAAAGCATGTTGGCTAATAAGTTTGAAATAATATAAAAATAAAATACGAATATAA
>JAODUD010000019.1:1463391-1474186 GCA_026784285.1 Stomatorhinus walkeri | reverse complement strand
GGATTCTTAATAAGTAGTTTTAAATTTAGACTTATAGATGTTTTAAATAATAATAATAATAATAATAATAATAATAAAAATAATACATGTTGTACCGGTTTATTAAACACATAGATTATTAAAAACAGAAGATTATTTAATTGGCAGAATTGACTGAATTTACTTAACCGGTAATATAAGAAAAAATATACAATACAGGTATACTACAGCGATCACACTGCTAATGTAATCTTGCCGCGCTCTATTCCTAAAAAACAAACCAACTGACAATGCAGACTCACGTTTTTACAACGTTGAGATTCATTTGGAATTTAACAAGGGAGATCATTTTGGTTTTTTTTTTAGATTTTCCCTTGAACCTCAACAGAAAAGTAATTACGATTCTAGGAAAGTATCAAACAAACTTGGCGAAAACCACAGAACAATCACTCCCTCGTATACAGAGGAACGTTTATGTAGGTTAGAAAAAGTTTTCTTTGCAGAGATTACTTCATGCACTGTTTATTCAACGTTTCTTTCGATTTCCTACGAAGACACTTACAACATACGAAGTGAATGTTGATGCCGCCGGATCCGTGGTGTATTGGAGAGTGGAGTTAAAGCCAGGCGAGGGGCTCGTGAACGCTGTAGATCCAGCATATGGGGCAAAAGCAGACCCAGACGAAGATCTCCCAATTTCCTCGGTCCTTGGTCCCGATATTACGCTAGCGCTGTACGCTGGACACGAATACAGTGCAAGAGAGGCTGACGGCTGATACAAGTAGCCCTGAGGATACGCCATGGTAAAACAGAAAATAAGCCACTTATTTATGTATCCTTGCCTCTCTTCCTCTATTTGCGCATGTATTTTCTCATCTGAAATGAGAGAGTTGCACCGGCAGCCTGCCGTCTGTTCCTCTCTAGGTGCGTACAGTAAAAAATAAATAAATAAAAAGGGTCTTAGCCGTAATATTTGATTGCTGTCAGCAGCAGCTGATCGTGTTTAGTTGTGCTCTCAGCGTTCTTTTTCGGTCTCACTCCCTTTCCCTCTTTCGCTCTCGTTCTCTCTCTCTCGTTCTCTCTCTCTCTCTCTCTCTCTCTCTCTCTCTCTCTCTCTCTCTTTATCGCGCGCGCGAGCACGCGCTCGCGCATGCATTGCTGGATAAGTTTCTTGCAGTCGAGAGGGCGGGGGACTTTGCTTTTGGAAAATGTCCTGCCAAGATGCTAAGTTGGAGATCGAGTATTCTGACGCCTACCATGTGCATCACGCCCCTCCTCTTGGAGTGTAGGCAGCGAAGGAAGAGGCAAGATCATGCTGCGCTACCACAGCTCAGCCTAATGATCGACCCATCCGCCTCTCTCTCCCTCCCCCATTCACTCTATCCCCGCACTCTCCCGCCTTCTTTTTGTCTTCCTATTCTTTTCTTCCACTAACAAGGCGCATTGCTGCTCAGCTCAAGTGCTTTAGCCCCTTGATGGCAATCTTGCGCAGACCAGTAGAGTAGATCAACTTTCTCCGTTTTATAGCGCACAACTTGAGGTCGTCATACGTTTCATTGGAAATTAGCTTCTGATGTCTTTCATTTCTAGTAGTTTATGTCAAGCTTTGCATAATTAGTGTTATTTTCTAAATGCGTTTGGCATGTGTCGTGGGTATTATATGACATATGTTAGATTTCTTGAGCAAGCTTTTTGAAAACTGAAAAGCACGCATAGAATAGCGGACTTCGGGTGTAGATGTTAGTATTGTTCTCAGATCGTGGTGTCGCTTATATGTATATTTATACGTCTATTGTATTCACATTTATTGTTTATATGCAAGTGAAAGTCAAACACTATTTGCGCGTAAAACTCATTCATTATAATTCGAAATTAATGATCATCACATAATATTACGAATATGACGATGAGCGGGATTAGTTCTACATTCTGATATGAAATTGAATGTTATTCATCAACAGTATACTCATTAAAGTCCGCGCTTCTATACAAGAAACGAATAAATTAATCACCATAAATAATAATAATAATAATGATAATAATGATAATAATAATAATAATAAATTATATTCAATCTTAAGCATATCGGTAAAGAAATTATTGCATTTCTTAATGTATATTTTACAAGGTCTTGATTACATGCTTGCTTATATGTTGGACTTAGGTTTTATGTTTGTTGACTTATTAGATTCTTATTTTAGTTTTAATGGCGTATTTACTATTTTGAGCTTCAAATTTAGGTAGTATTGCACATCGGTATAGTACGTTGATTGAAAATATAAATATATTCCAAAGCATCAGTAAAGAATCCCAGGTAACTGCCGGATGTCAGTGTCTGACAAGTTGGAATCTCTGCTAGACCGAAAGGGATCGCTGTAGGCGCTGCTAAAAAGTGCATCTCCTCGGTCACGTGTCATTCTGTTCTGTATGCGTCTTTTGAGTCTAGAATGGATGTGCGGGCGTCTGAGGGAATTAGAAAACGAAATGAAGACATGTAGCTCAAGAATGATGATGATAGGGATAATTATACATGGAGGGCTACTTATACCACAATAATAAATATTTGAATTACTGTTGTTAACAATAACAGACCCCACTGATAGCAATACTAAAATGCAATACTACTATAAATACCAATACAAATACCAGCGTAGTACGTGTGTTAATATCAACAAATCTATAATATTGATAAGTACTATATATATATATGCGCAAAATCTATATAGAAATGCAGCATTTCAAGGGGAAAGAAAATATCAGAAAATCTAGAAAAAAAAATGTATGGAAAGGATCATATCATTTTATCACAACAGTAAAATCAGTCATTTAATATTTCATGCTGTATTGCGCAGAAACGTATAAACTACAATTCCCTTGGTCCTAAAAAGTATTTGGGCGTGGGCTTGTTTCGCAATCGACATTGTGATTGGTTGATCTGACAGTCGATCATTATAACTTTGCATACCGGTCGTCAAGGATACCGGAAGAGGCTACAGCAGGCTGTTTTGAATAACGTTACAATTTACTAAAATTTGCTGACAATAATGACGTATCCTACTCCTCTACAGTTTGGAGAAGATGCATTATTTCTGCGATACAGCACAATGAGAATGAGAGCTCCCGTTTGGCCGTGGAGAATAAAAAGAAGACTCATTGTCATACAGCTCAAGAAAATAAGGTAAGGTGTTACGGAGCATGCTAACTAAAAACGAGCTTCTGTAACCGGAATCGAGCGCAAGTAGCCGGCTGTTGAAGGTATGTATCTGCTGATTAAAAACGACTAGTTAAATTGCACGAAATGCTTGAATAAGTTACGCTACTCGTGAACATTTTGGCTGAACGGTCTTAGCGAAAGAGTCGCTAAATGTGTATGTGGCTGGACGAAATGCCCACTTAATATGAAGTTCATTGGAGATTATGCCGTTTTTACAACTTCCTATCTGTTACTTTGCTCATATTATTACATAGCTAAATTCCAATTTAGGTGGTTAGTATAGCTGAATGCAGGCAAACATTTATGTTAATTTTGGAAAGAATATTCTATGGAGGGACAGTGTGCGTCAAAACTTAAATTAGGGGAGCATATATGTTTAATAATGAATAAGTTTATAATTTTTGACATCTGAAAAATATCCGTAGTAGTACTTCTGGTGCATTTACGCCCATCTTGGTAGAACAGACGTTAGGTTTTAGGTTTCCTCTGAGCGCCCACGGTCCAGCGTCCACACAGCAGAGGCTATCCAGCCCGCACTAGATTTGAAAGTACGGTACGGCGGAGGCGCTAGGCGGCTTCTTAACCAATGGAGAGCCAGAGCGGCTCGGCGCGTAGCTTACTGTACTGATTGCCGCCTCCACTTTCGCCGTGCGCTTATTTCTAAAGGGCTTGCTGTCAACAAAATCAGGTAAAAGTGTAATTATTGTTGATCGGCACCCCCCCTCTAAAAAAATCAAATGGTTAAATAAACTTAAGACAAACGATAGGCTGTTGCTCGTTTGTCTTTCCTGGCGTCACCAAGTGTAATTATCCGATTAAACTTTAATCTGTGTTTTGATACAAATAACATGTCAGTCAATTTTCCGATATATTAGCCACTTTAATAATCGCCTTACATATATTGTCTTAATGACATGCCATGCTCCGCTCTTTCTTTTTTAGGATATTTAGAATGGCATGCAGTTATGCAAATGTCCCAGGTACTATAGACTATCTTTTAGTGAAATTGTGTACAACTTGAACTATAACAATGAGATTTAGTTGTTTTTTAGTGTTTTAGTGTGTTTTTGGTATAACGGCTCCAGTCAAGTTCAGTTATTTTAGGATCATGTAATAATCCAATCTGAATAGTTAACTGAAAAATTGATTTAGAAGAAAAGCCAACGTACACAGTAGTCCCACATGACGATTTTAATAACCGCTGTCTTAAAATATTTAGGCTACATGAGTCAAGTGTGTTATTTCCTGAATTACAAACTCACTTGAATTCATCCTAGTATTTAGATATATAGAAGCAACTTAGCTTGGTAATTTACAGTATCTTTAAACGTGTATTCATGACAATTTCTGTTTTGCTGTGTGCACTATATTTATACAAAATTAGTTTCATATTTAAAAAACTCCATATGGAACAAAAAACAAACAATTTATAGGGTTTGCTTATTGTTGCACTCAGAAAACGATAACATTACGATACGCGTTTCTTGGGATCTATAGATATACTGCATCACGCGTGAAAAAGTTGGTATCGTATAGAATTTGCAAAGAAAAAGACAAATTTGTTCGCAAAAATGTTGCAAGTACAGATAATTTCATTTCAATGATTGTTTTAACCACTCGTCTTGTTCTAAAATCGAGTTGTCTTATATCCAGCATAATCTGACTTGGCATAACCTAATCATCATTTAGTATTGCACCATATAGGATGCCAACAGATTGCTTCCCTACATTATTTAGCTGTCCGTGGGTGTACTTAAAGGTTTTTGATTGATTATACTGTCAGGCCAATAAAAGATAACGCAGGTGTTTGTAATTATATTAATTAAGATACTGGGGAAATGTCTCTGTTACTGGGTGATATGCTAGCTGATGTATTAAGAGATAATTTATTTTGACAGAGACTGTTCCCAAAGCTTGCTCAATAATAAATACAAACAATGCACTTTATAGTTTAAACGAGATGACAGCTTGGATCAGGGGTTAATCATTTCGGAAATTTTATTGCATCAATGCATATTTTAAAGATCCGTGTCACCATACAAGACATTTTATTGTGTACGGGCGTGTTGCGATAAATGTACATTAAACTATACTACGGGAAACATAAGTCGATTGGCAAAGCTGATTATATATGGAAAATATAAGCAATTTATTATCCAGAAAATTCTACATACTGTCTCTAGAACTGAGTCCACTGAGTCCACATGTTGAATTATCGAGTAACAAAATTAAATGACAATCTATAGGCCTATTCCATGTCAAATGTATAATACGCCGAACATCAGGTGCATCCTGAACCATTGTTATTAATGTAAACATCCTTTTTTTAGTAGTGGTGTGATAGGTCGTTTAGGAATGGCATTGAGGGACCGTTAAAGATTGTTTATAAATCTCCACGTATTTGTCTTTGCAAACATTCTAAGTCTATTATAGGTTGCATCTGTGTTCGCCAATATGTATTTTATAATAATATTTAACTTGCAATTTAAATTTTAACTAGCATATGATCAAGATTGGCAGATGACACGTGACATGATAAAGCTGAAGGATAAGTTTTGTAATCCTTAAAAAAAATTCAGTTATGGTGTGTGGTAACTGATTGGGTCTTTGTACAATTCTGTCAGTTTGTAAAAAAAAAAATGTTTTTTGAACTGGGTCTACAGAATCTGAACGCTACACCTTTCTGTATATTTAATTAAAATGGGCGGCGAGGTTTCTTTAAAAATGACACCGGAATTAACATGGTTTTATTGCTGTAGTATAACTCGGTGGATTGTACAAATAAACCATCAAGGGAAACTGTGTGGAACTTTACACACCGAAGGTTTTTATCGGCTATTTTTACCCGTTTGTTTTTATTTTAGATTCTAGATCTTTTTTATTCTAGCTTGCATTCAAAAATCACTGGCGTGGTGTGAAGTTTGCCATAACATTTAAACAATACGGCGGTTTCTGTTTTGTTTAATGGTAATAGGCGTAATGAAACCTGCTGTTTTTTTAAAGTCAAATATAGCACTCTTTTGTCCTGACATCGAATGATGGTTAAAATGTGTAAAATTCGAAATGTGTTATAAACACTTTTCCCTAAATGCATATAGACATGTCTCACATTTGAATAAAACAAATGTCTGGTCATAAGTTGATTTTTTAAAAATAAATAGTGCCAGCTCCAGGATATTTTTTCAGGGTTCGACTGTAAACATGCAATTGAAAGAGTATAAGCGTTACAGATTTTGGACCATACTGGATTTTTCTTTTTTGTATACGAGTGCATTGTGATTTGTCGCCCTCTTTGGCGGATAATAGAATCTTTCTTTTAGCAGGTGTTAACAGGAAATACTTGAATATTTCTTGGCACTGAAAATATTGATAATGACATAGTTATGTCTACTGCCTGTTAAAAATGTGTCACCCTTTCGATTTAGTTTCATAGATACGTTGATATTTATATTGTACTATAATCAGCTTTTTATCAAAGAAGCTTTTTTGAGAACTGGTCTTATTCCTTAGTGTGGTAAGTGCCACTGTGTAATAGAAAATGACTATAAACCTGCAGGGTTCAGAGGAGAAATTTTATCTACTTTTTGTATCAGGACTGTAAACATCAGTGTTACATCTTGATTTGTACTAGATTGAACTGAAGTTTGTAATACCAGCAAAGCTTTAATTCATAATGAGACTTGATAGAGTGTTTAGGGTTTTGAAGATTACACAAAAGTTCTGTTCATACGTAATGTGGATTGTAGTAGTAGAATACCAACTTGAATATATGAAGATATATAGATATATTAAAGTTATAATTTAAAAAGTTACCTTTTATTTTGCCATTTAAAGATGAGAAAGTATCAAAAAAATATTAAGGCAAATTTACCTGTGTAGACTGTATGTTTATTATTTTTGTGGTGGCCCTGTCCATGATGCTCAATGCAGTATCCCTGTCCTCTACGTCTCTACTGCTGTGGTTTACACCATGGTAAGCCCAAAGGTGATGACTACATTATCATGAATTGAAAGATTTAGAGGATTACTGTTCAGAATTTCATTGATGGGTGTGTGATAGAACATTTTTTGTGACAAAGCTGGAAACAGTACCTGGCTTTATTTTAGTGATTTTAACAAAACAGCCAACTTTTAGTGGCAGAAATAATAATTTGCTGCTGCTTGACAAGACAAATCACTAGCCATGAACACTACAATTAAACAGCGTACTTAATAATTTTTCTTTTACTTTATGTTTTATTTTCTGAATTATTAATTTAGTTATTTAATTATTAATCTGGTTTATTGGAAAATCATGGATAAATGGTATAACTTTTTTTTCCAGTTACAGATAATAGAGGTGTAAATAGTGCTTTGAGCCAATGGTTTTATAACTGTGAAAACTGACCATATATAATCAGGATTTTAAATATATATATAATCAGGATTTTAAAGCATTTTAATACATACATTCATTAAAATGACAGGGAGATTCATTATGGGAACACTGGCTATGAATGGCTATAGGAATCTGTGCAGAATTTATCATCACCTGCATCCCAGCTCCAAAAATTTCTATCTGTCCTGAATTTCCTATCTGTCCATTGACTTTGTTGCAAATGGCACAAATCTGAAGACAAACATATTTAGATAAAAGTTGAAAATAGTCTCAGCTGAGACTTCACTGTCAACAAACTGTTAATGACCTGCATGTATTGAAAAGGTACTGTGGTTCAATTTCTTTTGATGTAATCCATGGAAAAATATCAATATTTGTCTATACAATTTCTAATATTATTGCTTGCAGAAGATACTGGAATTATGTGCAATAATAGGTTAGATGTTACGCTGCAGGGTAGTGAAAACTAGGGAGATCATATTTCTTTTATTTACAAATGTTGCAATATGTTTACTTGTTGTTAGTTGTTGAAATTGCAACCAGTGAAACTATGAGTATGAAGGTGGGAAAGATGTACGATAGCCAGCGGTCTGATGCTTGTATGAATCTGTGCTCTATCATTGGCCATAAAACAGGTGCGCCTGGGCTCATCAGTTGTCAGGCTGAATCTCAGCCATTTCAATTTACTTGGTCCAGCCAAATGTTTTAAAGAGGAATGTGTTAAAAAATTGAAAATTCAAATAAATTTTTCTATTTGTAAATGTAAGCCCAGCTAAGGAATTACAGCCTATATTATACTGGAAAGGATGAGCTACTGCTTGTTTTAAAAGGAAAGTACTTTATGTGCTGAAAGCATTCCTCCAGAATTCAGTGCATTGCTGCAGCGTTTTAATGTTCTGAGAAATACGAGTATCGTTAACTCATTTAGAGTGGACAGACTTCAGGAGAGCTTTAAACGATTGTGCTTTTGATGCTCTTTGCAGGAACATAAGTGCAAAGGGTATGTGAATGAATATAGATTAGATGACTGATCTAATGTTATCAGGCAGATGTTTTTTTTTGCTTGTATATGTTATATTCGTTATGTATGAACGCAAAATAATATTTTCTCTGTTTTGTTAGACATGTTTGGAGTAGTATATGTAACATTTAAAAATGCACCTCTCCGTCATGTCAACTTCATCCCTTTCTACATGCTCTGGTGTAGTCGACCAGGCGTCTCAGGAACCTTCACTAAGTCAGAGAGGCTGTATTAGTTTGAGGCTGGATCCCTTTAATCGAAGGAGTGTGTGGCTAAAGAAGGGCTGTTATGTTCTGTGGGTTTCTGTTGCAGCGCTGGTATTTGCTGCTCTTGTTCTTACTTATAAGACTTCGATGGCCCATGCTTTGTGTGATGTTTCATAAACACTGAATGGTGAGAGCACTCTTCAGATTTTGATTATTCTGTCTGTCCGCATTCCATCCATGCCCCACTGCATTCTCCTTCTCCCAGCAGGTATTGGGTTTCTCAAAAGTCTTTGTTGCCTTTAAACAGTTACAGTCCCCTTGCTTCAGGTGCCATATATAATCTGCTAAACTAACAATGACACCATTGTTTTTTGTTTTGTTTTGTCTGTATCTTCATAATGGAGTATTCCTGAACCACTGCAGAATCCAGTGCATTTTATGGTGTTGAAGAATATCAGTACCGAAATTGGACTTGGTGAAGGGATTCTGACATTGAAGGGCAGGGATCATAGACCAGAATATGTAGATACATAGGGTTGATGATTGTGCTTGTTTGAATGTAGTTACTGTTAACATTTTACATAATAGAACAGTGTGTGATGTTGAAATGGCAGATGGATGAACAATTGTGAATTGGTCTATAATATAAACCCATCACCTTTTTAGCAGTCAATGTATAAAAGGCTATACGGTACAAACACAGTAATAAATCTACATCATATCAAATCAAATTTGATAATCATTGATAAGTATTCATATGGTATTTTATGTGATTGACTTTTACTATTCATTCTATCACTCTAGGGAAAGTATAATGTAAATTCTATAGTTTTGTACATGCATGCATATTCAACACCTCACTTAATGATTTTCACTTGTTAGGTTTCTAGGCTAAGATAGTTTGTGTAACCACTAAACTCAATGCTTTAAAACACGCAGTTAAAAGTGCTGTATAAAATAACCGTATCATAGAAATGTTTTGCTCTTCCACCACAGAATTATACTAAGGAATTATTGAAAAGCAAATCACTAAATGAAAAGGCACCTTTAGTCTAGAGAAGAATTTCTATGCAGATTACGTGAAGCTGCGGCCTATTTGTCTCTGCAGAGTGCAGTTTCTAATGGACAGCTCTCGCTAATCACTCCTGATGCAGCGTAGCATGTAATTACTCCGCCAAACGTTTGCTTTCTACAGCCGAACAGTGGGTCTTTTGACTTGTGCTTCCGTGTCTTTCATCGCTGCTCTAAGGTTCCTCGGGCAGAAAAGTTAAGCAGCTTCTCAATATTTTGGCAATAGTCTGCTTGAAAACCGTGGAGAGGTGCTCTGTGTAAAGGTTGCGTTTCTCCTTTGTGGCCTTCAACTTAAACAGCTTTGAAATCAGAGCCAGACCTTGATCAAAAATAGTCCTAATGACTCAGATCAGGAACAAATGAGAACATTGGGACCACAAAAATGAACCGCACCAAAAGTCTGCTTTAATGTTTGTGTATTTTGGAGAAAAGTTGCAAATTAGTAAAAAGCTCATGTTTGCCATATTTATTTTCCACTAGCTTTTCTCCCTCGTTATTCTTTTCCCTCTTCCTCAGGCTGTTTGCCTTGTTATTAGATATCCGTGTCTACTATACAGTTCTTAAATGTTAATACGAAACAATGCAAATTCTCTGATGGAGGATACAGGGAGAACAAGTATTAGACAGCAGGAACAGAGGCTATTAGTTAGATTTCATGGGCTTCTTGTGATCCCAGCCCTGACGGGAGCTTTGTCCCATTGGGCGCAGTGTGCTGGGCATCATGCCTACTAACCCCTACAAGCTGGATCCCAGGGACCTCACTGTCACATCATCAGTCTGCACATTGTATTATTACTATCCAGAACAAATGAAGTCCATTCTACAGCTACATTTTGTATTAATTTAAATTAAATCTCTCTCTCTCTCTCTCTCTCTCTCTCTCTCTATATATATATATATATATATATATATATATATATAGAGAG
>JAODUD010000019.1:1434864-1463291 GCA_026784285.1 Stomatorhinus walkeri | reverse complement strand
GACACACACACACACACTCCTAGATGCTAAAAATTCACATCCTAAAACGTTTTATTTCAACAAAAATGCGTGATCCCACGTTTTAGGTTGTCACAGTGCTGAAAATGGACCGTTTCTACATATGAATTGTGAAAGCTTTGAAAGAATATTTTGGAAAGATAAAAGCTGCGTTTTCCTGCCTCGCTGTATTCTAGACAAATTAGCTAAGGTCTTAGTGGGCAAAACGACAAAAGGTTTCTCATAGTGCATATGTTTAATTAATTGAAAAATGCTCAGATTGCTTTTACAGTGGTTTTGCGATGCAAAAAATAAATTAAATCAGTGTTGCCAGCACTCAGCCATAATTAGCACCCATGGGAGTGAAACATTTAGCATTAGCAATGTTACAGCACCTCGGACACAGATTTCTATTTTAGTAATGAAAGAAATACGGCTTGAGCGCAAAAGGGCTCGCAGGCGACAGCTGACGCGGAGAGCAGCGTGGGACGTTTCAATAAGACACCTCGTCGGAGATCCCACGCTGCCGCTCTGCTCATTTGGCGGAGACTTGCAGCTTTCATTGCTCACACTAACGCGTTACTATTTACATTTCTAATTGGGAGGCACGCCAACACTGCTGGAGGAATATCTCGTCCGGCTCAACCCGCCGACCGTAAGCACAACCTAACACGCCAGCTAATGTCAGCTCAGAAATGTCATCGCCTATAAAAGTAAAAAAAAAATGTTAACGAGATGCACTTGTTTATTCAGAGCTTAATTACATGTGAAGGGAAATTGTCTCCGCGATGCGATAGGGCTTCGGGGCCTTAATGAACTGAGCTGATGGATGGCGTAACACCCTAAGGGATTCCTGCTCAAGTTAACTTCGGTGTAGCGCTTGGGTCGGACCCAGCCTGACAGCTAAACTGTGTTTAATGCATAGTTAGCGAGTTGTCTAGCCACTTCCTTTTCATTTGCAGTGTGATTGTGTATGGACGGCTGCAGCTGAATGTGGCAATACTATACCCGTAAAGCTATCAGTCTCCCAGTCAATGAGAGCTGATGAAGGCTATTTAGACTGCAAGTGTTGGAACTGTCTATACGGAGGCTTTTAAAGACGTGCAGCTGGAAAAAGGAGCTCAAATGTAACGAAGTACAGTTTATGGTCTAAGCAAGTTATGGCCAAAGAAATACAGTGAACTTTATTACATCTTTTAAACCAAAGTTTAAGAAAAACTGTGATTGTACTGTGCTAATATTGCCCCCCTAAAATCAGCTAATGCATTCAGTACACAGACTTAAGTGTTTTGTGGATCTGCCTTTGGCAGATATGAGGAATGCATGTGTTCATGACCGAGACTGCATTTCTCATGGCCAAGTATGATCAGAACTGTACACCTCAAACAAAAAATAGTATCCTACAGTTTAGATCACCATTAAACGGGAGCATGATCATTCTCAGAGTGACTCAAATGTCCTATCGTTTTCTGTGAATCAAGCTTGTTTTCAGCATATATAGAAAGCAATCCAGAATTGTGAAGAAAATGCTTCTTCCAGAAATGATTGGGGATATTTGAGCCTGAGGCCGATTCAAGCTCAAATATTTGTTTATTTCCTTGCTAAATGCTAGGCTGGTGCGTAGATGAAACAGGTGAGGGCTCTGCCCCAACCCGGAGTGGACACACATGGGGTGATGAGATGGGTGCCAGGCAGTGACATCCATATTGTTAATGAGCTCAGCTCCCATACTAAAATAGGTGACATCATTGATTATTTCTGGTAAAAAAAAAAAATCGGTTTATAAACCCATTTTACAATATTTAGCACCTAAACAATAAAACTGATTTTATTCAGATCAGAATATCTTTAGGAATGTTAAAATAGTGCCAGGTAATTATTTATGGGGATTATTTATGTAGCAGTTTGTATTTTGTGGTTTAAACAGAGGATGTTTAAAAAGAGTCAATTATGAAAAACAAATGACGGCGTTGCCTCGTGATCATCCTCGACTGGTTAAGTTATAGTTTGATCACAGTGCTGTGAAGCAAGGAAATGATTTTGTAATGTAATGTATGACCCAGGCCATTCCGATGTGAGGCCAAGGGCTGGTTTGCACTGAGAATCTAGCATGCAGTTAGCACAGGTCTCTCCCTGTCACGATGTCCACTGGAGGGCAAACACGGGCGGCGGGGCTGAGCTGCCTCTTTTGAAGTTCTCTCCAAGGCAGTAGATTGATATCAGTTTAAGCCCCAAGCCCCTGCCAAAGTGGTCTCCCTAGGTTAACGCAATGGCCTCCATGTTAACCCACTGGCCTTTCAGCAAGGCTAAAGGCCCTGACTTTTTTCCTTCAATAATGTTTTTCTGCACCCAGATGCAAACTGTACAATTGTGTCAAGTACCTCTGCCTACTGTCTTTCCTATTTTCCTGTCTGAAATGGTAGTTATTTTTGTTTAAGTGAAATGTTTGTTGTTTCAGTGATTTTGCACTTGAGTAGTGAGTGGCTGCAGTGTGTACACCATCCCTCCAGCCTGCTACCTCTGTACCCCACGTCTGCTGGACTTGCAGTGTAATGGAAGTGACTTGTGTGGCAGAGAGCATTTTAGAACATCACTGTGACTCGTGACAGGTACATACAAAGTTGTGCTTTTGCTTACAAATGTGTATGAAGAGTCATTTGTTTATACTCTTAGTGCATTTTCTTGTACATGTGAAAAATGGTTAGGGGTAAACTGCACAATTATCAAAATCCACCCTGACACAAAGGTGTAGTTTTGAGGCAGATTAAAATGATGTTTCACCTTGTCATATATATGTTTGATTTAAATTGACCGTGTAATCTATTTTATTATATAGGGCCACAGTACTGCAGAAGCAACTGAGTACGACTTCTTTTGTTGTATAATGTGCATTTTTTGTTGACTGGTACTTCTAGTGAAAGATGTATTATATAGTGATGGTGTGCATTTTTAAATTCTCTCTGTGCTGTGATTCCAGTGGGCCTGTTAGCTGAGCAGTGCTGGGTGAGAGATGTCCATCTGTTTTTCTTTGCGTCTGAAGCTTGTACTAATGCTGGCTAGTCCTTTTTCCCCTTCTCTGCCCTTTCTCACACTTTCCTGGCTTTCGTTTTTAATCTCCCTGGGCACATTAATGTAATAATAATTTTTTTTAGCTAAACAGTTTTTATTTCCACTGAGATTATTTCACTCAGGTGACTTGTTTATTCCAGCCTTTTCTCCCTCTCAGGCCTAGGGTCAGATGGATTTTGCTAGGCATGGTATAGGAGCATTGAGTTGAAAATCATTCCGATAGGGAGATCCAGTGTTCATTGAAGCCTTTCGCATATATAAATGGAGAACTTAGAATATCTAAACCATTACTTAACCTCCAAATCAGTTCTGCTTGTCTGGCTGATGGACAATTTTAATATGACCTGAGAGTCAGTCTGCGGTCCATTCTCTGAAATGCTCGTGTGTGAGTTGGCTTATTTTCATATCTCTGAGCATTTATTTAACATAAAATAAAATAGTGAGCATAACCTCTCCTATATCTCAGACTGTTACAGGATTCAGATTTTTTATTTTAGATACATTTGTCTTTAGCTAAATTCCGAAAATTAATATAGATTTTATTATATAAGATATAAAGTATGTTATGTCCTTTGGGAGGTTGTGCTAGAGATGTTTGTGGAATAATTAAAGTGTGTGTGGGGGGAATCAAATAGCTAAATGGAACCTGTATCATTATCTCATTACCAGCTGCAATATCTGTACATAGTTTAAATAAGAAATTTGCTCCTCAGATTAAAGTCTGTGAAATGTGATTTTCACTGGCACAAAAAATGTAAGTATTGTCTGTCTTCTGTATATAAATGTCCTCAAGGTTTATTAATGTGCAAATAGGTCAAAATACCTTTACTCCCTTACCCATGGCACAGAGCTGTTTAAGGGAAGAGATTTACAAATCAGTCTGTGTGGATTTAAGCCCCAGAGCTCCACTGCGGAACCTATATGAGAATTTAATTCTCAGACAGTGCGTTTATGATAGTCCATTACCCTCTGTAGAGTGTTCGTGTTTACTGATCTGTACAGTTCTCAAATAGGTTTCTCAAGTACCTTTACCTGCTTGACGGAAGTGTATTCAAATGAAATTGGGTTTATAGATTGGTATTATAAAGATACCGGTATCATGCATAAAGTTATTTGGCTCTCAGAAGCATACAAATGGGGAAATCTTTGGATGAAGATACCTAGGAAGTAATATGAATGCAAATAGGATTAAGCAGCCGCGTTAGTGTGTGATATGAAGTTTCTGTTGCTTGGTGTTTAGCTGGGCTCAGATGTCTCTCAGACAGCATGCCGTTCCCCACACTGAAAGTGCAGGATGCTAGCTAATCCAAAGCCAAACTGTTTCACAGTGCACCTCCAGCTCCCCTTGCGTCTTCACCTTGATTAACTCTTTGAGTTTTATTGCGTTGCTAATTTTGACAGTTTGTGCCAAAGTGCCGTAGAATGTTTTCCTCCCTGGCTCCCTGCTCATACAGTCTCTGTACTAATTATCAGCAAACTGTCAGGCCAGGGAAATTTAGCGTGCTGTAGTGCACATTTGGTTCAGCAATCCTAGTGGGCAACTCCACATGGAATATTCTCTCCTATTTAGAATTCTCCCATTTCACAGGTTTTATTAAGCATCAGGTTACAAATGAGATAATTATTCTTTAAGTTGAAATAATTTCTTTCGTAAAATCTACCGTTGTTTAATGCCAGTCCAATTTTTTGCTTTATATAATGCTTTATATATTTTTGAAGTTCCATGCTGCATTAAATTTTGTTAGAGGAACCATAATATGTTAATGCGTTTTATACCAGTTGTATTTTAAGAAATGCTTTTCACATGATTGTGGGTTTTTTGTGTTTATATTTGAATATATAGGCCATGTCCTGCTGATTCTTAACTGTTCCAACGGTTCCAAGTCTGTTTTTATGTCTGCCAGTAAATTAAGAAAAAAAAAACCTTGCTGAGCTGTAAATTTTGGAGCTTTCGTTAAAGTCACCCTGAAGTCATTATTTCAGATCTCAATAGCCTTTTCTTTTGCCTCTGAAGCTGAGGACTCATGGAGCTGGGTAGTAAAGAAAGCTGACACTCATTGGGACCAGGGGCTATACAGGTCCAGCGGCACAAAGGGGTCAAATGCCGGCCTGTATGATGATATACTCTGGGCTGTGGCACTCTGCTGACAGCGCTCTAACTAGACTGCTTTATTATCTGTTTCATTTACTTTTTGAAGTATTTCAGTATCTGGCTTGTAAAACAAGCAAAAAAACTATATTTTTTAAATGTTATGTTTAATCTTGTTTCCATTCATATTCAGCACACTGCAACAAAATTTCATTGATTAATCGACTTTTTTTATAGTGAAACAATTATAAGTGTATATAATGTGCACCTTCTACAAGTGTAGAATGGTAAGTTTTCTACAACTTGCCTTTTTTCCTGCTCATTTTAAATTCCATTGCTTGCTTTGGAAGTTTCCAGAGGGCAGGACAGTGCTGTTTTGTCCATGACAATGGGGAGACTGTGGACTTAAGGAGGTCCAGACATGAATAGAACTCTCCACCATTGCTTGCTCTTCAATTTGGAATTGATCGCTTAGCAAACATTGCCTTTTATTCAAGTCCTCCTTTGTAAACATTTTTCTAAAGATGAAGAAAGTATACTCATTTAAGGCAGAGTGAGTTAATTAACACGGTGAAGAAGATAATCAAAGCAAAGCTTGCTAAAGTGCATTAGCGTCACGTTTGAGACAGACCACTGTTGGTGAACATGCCATCCCCTATAAGAAAGGCATGATGTATGTGTGAGTTATGAAACATGATGACGGGCTTGGCAAAGACCTTTTATTGTTTGTTTTGTTTTTTCCTAATCCACCCATCCCCTCCAGATGGATAAAAATTACTTTACTTGTCTTAAGTGTATAGAATTGAGGATTTTTTTTGATGGGCTGTTGGAGCTGAAACACTCATCTTGTCAAGAACAAGGAGTCTGTCTTCATGAGGTGTGTCTTTGATCTGAGTAATTAAAGTCACTCAGGCCTGGACAGTTGACATTGGCCCCTGCCAAAGGTATGGGGCAGACAGCAGGCCAAATACCCTTCCCAACTCATACACTGGAATCCGGCCGAGAACCTGCGGCCCAAACCTGCCGGGCCCTGTGATCTGACCCAACCCACCTGACGGGTGGAGTGGATGTAGTGGATCCTTTGCATCTGCTGTAAGATACAGTCCCCAGAACTCCCCTATTTCAAAAACCTTAATGCTGCATTTGCGGCTCGTGGGCTTGTAACCTAGAAGTTTATGACAAAACGGCACCCCCAAACAGCTCCTGGAACCTGATACGATTGGCCTTTGTTGTAACGAATAGTCCCAGGGCCACATAAAACGCAAAGGCACCCTTGGAAACGAGGAGCTGGTTTGCTGAGAGCGTGATGTTAGCAGAGATGTCTGCGTCTCTGCATGCTCCATGTTCGGCGAGGCCCACATCGCTAACGCCACATCACTTTAACGTTTCACATACTTCTGTCCCCGTCTCCTGTCGTGGAAGCATGCCTGCAGTCATTTATTAATGCTCACTTTTATAAATTACTTTTAATTAAGCAAGATGGTAAGACAACCCCGAGCACGGTTGACCTTACTTTGTGCTTTTGTGGTTTTTAAAGCTGTTTGTACAAGATGTTCATTTAAGTTATAATTTCGGAGTACGAATAACCTCTGACTACCCTGGCCCCATAGTATGTGTAACTGTTGATGTGGTTTTTAAAGTTGTCAGCTGATTGTGGTGAAAGCTGTAATGACACCAATTAAGCCTTTTAGCTGAGAAGGCTAAACTGAATGGCGCATGAAGAGGTGCTCCTTCCTGATCTCATATGCCTGCCTGTGACGTGTGGAAAATGTGTATGAATATTAGAGGCTGTTTCTTAGACCTGGAGCAGAGCTGCAGAGTGCCTTTGTAATTCAGCAGTGTGTCATTCAACCCCTCATCCCTAGTTTAATCTGCAAATGCACCACTGGCCATCAGTGTGTGTTTAGCCTTTTCTATCACCCCCAGGAGTGTAATTTAGTAATACATGACAGAGTGGCTATGTTTGCAGTCCCTAGTTTTAAAACATTTATTTCCTCTCTGCTTTTTCCAGTCAGACCCATGATTAGTGACTACTAAAGAGCTAAAAGGGCACTGGGGAAGTTCCCCTCTGCTCGGGGTGTCAGGCTGTGTTATCTTTGGGAGTATTTCTGTGTCCCGCTGGTGTGCTGAACAAGTCATTATGTCATGGAGTCTATCAGTATTCCTGCGGGATGCACCATCTTGCGTCATCACACTCAGTCCATCAATAAATCACATCTGCTCCCATTTGCTGTGCATTTGTAAGTAATGGAGTATCACTTTCCACTTGAAGTGGGAGTTGTATGTTTCCAGCCTTGGTGGGAACTCAGGCCTAAAATATACCTTAAAAACAGTAGAAATAAATGGCCTGTTGCTTTCATTGTGTCAGAAGTTAAGCATCTAATGGGAAAGAATTGATGTGAATATACATCACATGTTGGTAATGACAGCCAAATGCATATGTTGGTAAATACAGTACAGCCTATACTTAAAGTTTAGTCTGTTGTGTAGACCTCTAGAAAGGCTTAGCTTAGTTGGTCAGGATGATTGGCTTGGGGGGATTACAGCCTGTTAACAGGCTTATTACTCAAGATCACTGTTTGTGGTCCTACATCTATGTGGTTTTCTGAATTCCAGTTTCTGCTGAGGAATTTGACACTGATGTTCAACAGCACTTCAGGGGTCTGGCTTGATATCTAAATACATAAACTCAGTTATTTTCCTTATGATTGTGGCATGTTGACTGGTTAGCTAAGCTGGCTTTGGCGTTATGCTAATAATGCCAGGGTCGCAGGTTCGAATCTTATATGGGCGAGGTGTCACTATTTAGCGGGCTGGCTCAGTGGGCTCAGTCTCTGTGCCTGTGCTTGGAAGGCCCTTTAATCCCCAGCCCTTCCCTTTGATCCCCAAGCTTGCTCTTGGCCGTACAGGTCTCAGTGAAGAGCAGGATGGAGTGGGCAAACAGAAAAATTCCCTGCAGGGATCAGTGATGTATCATTCTATTCTATTCAGTGTAATAAAACGTTTCAGTATCTTTAAATAGATTTTTTTTAAACCATTAATGAATTAATTCTGAAAATTTCTAGTACATAAAAGTGGTTCCTATATGAAGCATGAAGAGAAGCCCGCAGTCAGAAAAATGGATGGTGATGGATGGATCCGATAGTTTATGTGGAGGGTAAAACGTCATAGCACTTAAAACATTCCCACTTTTGCCGCATGTAGGTATGTGTCAAGATCCACAGTGACTGCCACCACCTGCTTTGTCATTTTTCTGTAATGATGCATATTGGAACGTTTGCGTTTTTATTTTGACATTTTTGTGGTTTTATATGATACTAGCCACATCAAACAACCACATTTTTGTGGTTTTATATGATACTAGCCACATCAAACAACCACATGTTTCGAGCATCGGAAGAATAGTCCAACACGTGACATCGGTGTCTCTTAGTTTAGATTCTCCAGATTGACTGTGACACTGTAATGACTGCCTGCTACTTTTGTATTGAATGGTAAATACACAAATGTTGGGGAGGCGTAAATAAGGAAGCTGTCGCTCAGTGTGTCTGTGCTTAGGACGTTAAAGGTTGTGGAAGTTGAAAGGTGTGTGGTTGCTTTTGTGCTCAGCCTGCTGGGGGAGGATTGTACCTCAGATGAGGAGCACGACTGTGACAGGCGGCAGGACTGATTTGAAAAGCAGATTCAGTGGCTTCTGAGTATGCCGTGTATCTAGGGAGGGGGTAAAATGACATTCTGTGTCTTTTCAAGAATCTTGTTAAGCACAAAAGGTGCCGTAGCTTCTGAAAAAGAAGAAAATATAATACGCTGGGTATTACATTTCCGACTCTGATTTGGTGGGTCGCTTCTAAAATGGTAGTTAGGGGGTTTTAATGCTGACCTTGAAATTTGCCTGCATTGTTTAGTTGTTTCCCCTTTAAGTGCTGCCTGAGCAGCTCGACTGTGTCAGTATCTCCGGAAAGGCGCTTGTGACGTGCGCCTGGGAGGGTTCCACTGATGCCGTGTATCTGGAAATATCTATGAAATGTGACTAGTGCCCATTAAGAAAACAATACCTTGGGTTCTCCTTACTCCCTTTGTTAAATACTGAGTTTCCGTACACAGCACACTTCCTTTGCAAATAATAGATCAAAGACTGTAAAGTGGATCATTTTGTATGCCACTCCCCATTAATGAACAGCATGGAGACAGTTAATGAGAACCATGGCTAAAGGGCCACTTCCCCGACTATCTTTCACCATAGACATTGGCACAGAAAAGCTGGTCTTCGGTGTATTAAGTTGTACTCCTCCTTTGCTCATTCCTAACCACATCGCTATGTACTCTACATGAATAACCCCAACAGCTTGAGGTGGCTAGACCTGGGGAGTGAGTGGGGAGACACGCGTGTAGGTCCGTGTGCTTGTCTGCGTGGGTGTGCACCAACTCTCGTACTGTATGTGCGGCAGTAAAAGTCTAGCGGTCTTGCTGATAAAAAGGTAGCTGTGACATTTGCGATTTTTCATGCACCAGCCCACTCCATTTTCTTCCCTGGTGCCTTTTACATGGTAGAATAAGCCTTTAGGATTGACAATAATTACAGCCTGCATAAAATGAAGAGGGTAATATGAACACAGCTTTGCCATAATTGCCTTTTCATTATTTGCTAACAGTGAGCTATTCAGTCATAAGAAAAAGATTGCATAGTAATTGGCTGACAATAGGAAGCTAAGGCTCTATTCGGTGGCTGTGGTAATTTTTTTAATTTATTTTCCCTTGTAGGTTTTTTTAGAGTCTTATTAAAAATCTAAAGCATTAAACTGTAATTTTAAACTACAATTTCCAGCATGAATGAAAATCTCAGTATTAACACAAGCTTTCATTTAGAGTGGAACATCCTATTAGCTGTATTAGCACGAGTTGGTAAGTTTCCATATGTGCCGCTTCCAGACCAAATAGGATTTATACAGCTTTGTTTCTTCCTCTCATTCACACAAATATCAGAGCCAAATTGTGCCATTCATAGGTGGTCTGACTGTCCATAGTGGTACAGATCTGGGCCAGAGAATTTCCAGAGCTGCCTCATTTCATGCCGAGAGAGCCGATTGTAGGCAGCAAGATAATGGAGGTGAACAGGCGTTAAAGCGTGGGCCAAATCGTTGTTTGGCTCTGTAGGCATCTTTGCAGAAAAACCTGAGTCGGTGTTCTTGTAAATACATTGGCCAGAGGACCCAAAGGGGGCGCAATCCCCTCCCAGCCATCTTTGTTTAGGTTTTATATTTTGATTCCATTTCAGTTAGCTGGTGCCGTGGTCATGTTATGTATTGGAATATAAGCTAAGGATGTTGGATAAGGACCCTGGCCTGGGCTCTGAGGGCTCACGGTGCCTGCTGGAAGGGACGACCTGGGGGCACACCGTCCATTCATCAGCACAGTCTACTCCATAGTCAAACTGGTGCTGCTTCCATTTTCCTCGCTGTCGTGTAACAGCAGTAATAAGCCTGCAGCCCTGTAAACATCCCCAGCAGTCCAGCTTCATTTCTGCTTGATTACTTTTACACTGATTATTAGATCCACATTACAGTCTGCTAGAGGCCCTGTGTTTGAGCTCTGATTTGGTGTCATAATTATCTAACACAATGGGGCTGCAATTCTTATTAGTAATTAACTGAACCAAACTGATTGGTATGACTCCAGCTATTCGTCCCTTTTAATGTTTAAACATTTATTTTGTGCTTGAAGGATTTGTTTGTGCATATCTTCTGTGTGATGAGTGCTTTTCAGTAATTAGTTCCTAGGGGACGATGGTTTCTAACAGTTAAAGCATAATTACAGCTCTATGAAATGTTTAACTGTCCTTGCTGTCTTGTCGAGGTCTAATTGCATGCAACAAGTAAGGCAGCCTTTTCATTTTGTTCCAACACAGCGACGGACATAACCTTCATTGAAATGGATGGAAATTTTGTAGAGTTGTAAATACTCTCTCATATGGTAATTCAGTAGGACACTAAAGCAAATTGAAAGGCTGGTAGCCTTTTTCATGTTCAGAAAATATGGGGGTGGCATGTCTGTCTGTGATTGTTGTTACGAGAGTCCTCCATGCATTTATTTAAAAAAGAAACTATAGTGTTTGCTAAAAGTAAAACTGGTGTATTCACCAGAATATCGGCATCTTTATTGTCAGCTGTGAAATTCTATGATTTTTCTTTCTTTTTTTTCCATGAATATAACCATTTGCTTTGCTTTGCTTCTTAAATACTTTATTTGGAATATTTTTGCTTGCTCTTTTTTATTGAAATTGTCAGAGCTTTGTACTTGACCTCATGACCAATGCAGTATTTTAGATAGGCTGAAATTTAACATATGCTTTATAAAAAGTAAAAAAATGAAAGAACGCTCTCCAGATGGCTTTATTTTTAAACTCTGCATTATTGTAGGGTAGTGACTAATTGCCCTCCCACTGAGGATGAATCGTAGTTCTTTGGTTTACTGGGGTCTGTTGCAGGGAAAGGCGGGAGGTGAAGGACAGCCAAGAGATGGCAAGGGGATCAGCGAGACCGAGAGGACGGCATCTGTGGGCGCACTCAGCATCGCGGCAGACCCCGAGCTGATGCCGTCTCCCTGGACAGTGAAGTCACCATTTCAGACAAGGTGGCTTTTCCTTTACTCTGTATCCATATTTCCCATAAGCAAAATAACCTATTTCCCATAAGCCTATATCTCTTTACTCAAATTTAAAAGTGTGATTGCCATGTTATTCCATATTCAGCTGTTTTTACTACTGTATATGTACTATTTATGCAGTTGCATGTATATTTTATATCAAAAATGTTAAAAATGCAGAAATGCAGCACTTTGTGCATGTTTTTTAACCTTGTATAAGGATGAAATAAAAATTTAAATAGATATATTGATGAAATTCATTAAAGCTTTGTAGATATAGCATTATTCCATCCACCCATTTTCCAATCGTTTATCCAGTGCAGGTTCATGGCGGGGGGGACTGGAACCTGTCCCAGGAAGTGCAGGGCACAGATAAATCCTGGAAGGGATGCGAGCCCATCGAAGGGCAACACACACACATACACATTATGGGCAATTTAGAGACCATTTGGCCTAACTGCATGTCTTTGGACTGCAAGAGGATGCTTATCCATCACAGGGAGGACATGCAAACTTAACATACAAAGTGTGGATGTGGGATTCAAACCCCTGCCTTGCAGCTATTTTAATATTAATATTAGTTTAATATTAATAGCCATATTTCAAAAGCAGCTAGCTTTCTCGATTGACTTGTTTCTGAAGACAGGAATTTAGTTTGCTATTATAAGTTGCTCATTATAAACACACAAACCAGTCTTGCTTTCTGTCGTCCATTGAGCTCTTCATCTGTGTCCCAAAGTCTGCGTCAGTCTCCTCTTCTCATGCCTCCTGAGCCAGGATGCAGTCGTCTCTTTACATGAGCAGCCGCAGTACGGTTCGCATGGTGAGCCTGCACGCTTGGCAGCAGTGCTTCCGAACAGATGAAAGGGTACGTTCTTGTTGTGAAGCATGCAGGTTCTGGACAAACTTACCGTATGCCCTGTCCTGCTGAGCAGGGTGGGGGTAGCTCTGGTGCTCCTGGGAGAGGCGTTTGACATCGAAGATGGGGCGACTGCCGTAAAGCAGATGACCCCCTGCTTCTGCCTGCTGCCGCTTGGTTTCCGCTGCCTTTTTATTTTAATCTTCTAGCACCTGTCCTACTTATTTGGGAGCTTAATGCTTTACTCTTGGTACAGCCAAACTCCATACCATTTAAACTAGGAAATCACCTTTTTTCTTGCAAGCCAATGGAATGGTTCGTCTTTTTATATAAACTGTATTATCGAAAAGCTGACCTTGCAGTAAAAACGTTTTGAGTCTAATTGTGGTTTTGATTCTGTTAAATGGCTGTATCCATGCAAAAAAGACTATGATGAGCTATTGATTTGTATTTTGAAGAGGACTTGCTAGCTTAATAATCAACAATAAATGCTACACCTAACGCTGAAAATAATAATAGAGAAATAGCCCATCAGTATGGCGTAGATGGGAAGGGTGCTGTGTTTAACAGAAGTGACAGCTTTGCTCAGCGCTGCCTTAAAAATGTTTTCGTTTAGCAGAAGCTCCCCAGACAAAGACAGTCATCCTGAGCCTAGGTGAGCAGGCGCACCAAGGAGAGCTAATTTGGCTTTGGCTGACTGATGCTTACCCAGGCCTCAGCAATTAAACAGGTCGGCCAAAGACCCGCCCCTGAAATTAAGCTTTGACAGATTAACAAGGATGCCATCTGCTTACAATAATGCATCAGCCTTTCTTGAAGACCTTCCTCCAACTGCACCCGCCTGCTCCTGTCATCGGTCACGGCCCCAGAGGTGACAGCCCTTGTACCTTCCCCTTTCAATCCTCTGTGTCCTGCTGACTCCCGGGGACCTGATGGGGTCGGGGTAAATCTGCGTGAGCTTCCGGCAAGCTATCTACGTACGTTTCTCACAGACAGGAAGACAAAATCATGATGCGTGAGATTTGTGACACTTTTCAAAACCACTTCAGAAAAAAAATATATATACGAAGAGTATCACCTTGGGTTTTTTCTAGCAGTGAATGAAAAGAATGTTTGAAACACCAGTCATTTTACTGAACTCTGTGGTTGCGTGTTGGGGGGGTGGAGAGGAGTCTTGCAAGGCGGCACCATGTGAAGGATGGGGAGACAACCAGGTCGTTAGTGGGTGTTCAGGATTTATTATTTCATAACTGGAGATTCTTGTTTCACCAGAAGGGTATTGGTTTTTTTCTAACGGTGAAAATGGCACTTTACCAGAGGGGTCAGCTGGAAAGAATGGCATTTCAAATGAGTGTCAAGACTGTGTCATTGTCTCCTGGATCAGATGTGCCACTTGTCAAATAATTTCACTGACCTGTGCACTCTGCTGGCTGAACACTGTGGGACATGTAGGAGAACATGCTATTATTTTTACGCAGTTTCCCTTAAAATGGCTTTTCTGTGACAATCATCTGACAGAGCAGCTGAATGAAGTAGGATTACATAAGAAAGGTGCTCTCTCTGTGATGACAGCTTTGCACTAACGTCTCACCCTGGCATTCCTTCTCTTTTTTCTGGCCAATATGATCTTTCTTTCTTTCTTTGTGAACCAGTCCTGAGAGCTTTTATTAATATGTAAATGTACACATGCTTTTTAATTGGTGTAAGATTGACTTTAAAGAATTATTTCTTTTGGGAGATTAACATTTTTAATATAATGGCCAATTTGTAGATATTATATTATTTCATAATGCCCGCTTAATGGGTTTTGTGCTTTAATTTTGAAACCAGGTTGTAACGCCCGAGTCACGATGAAATAGGGTATTTGGCAAAGGTAAAGTTAAGTGAGGTGTTTAATAGATTTTTTTAATCACACTTAAGGATTAGAAAATTAGCAATTATAAGGATATTAGAAGTGATGATTGGAGATGGATTAACTGTTTTCGTATCATAAACAGAGACTTAGAAACAGAATATTCATTCATACTGTAGAGAAAAATACGTGATAAGCAACCGAGTGTAGTTAAACACTTATAGTTGTTTGGAAGAGACTAGTGTCCATTCCAAATGTGTACAGCCAGAGAACCACTTAGTTTCCTTTTTTTCTAACAGCAGGAAACATGGCTGTGGCGCTTCATCAGCGTCAGGGCTCCACCATGAGGAGGTGAAACACCCCTTAATTGGTTCAGACACACAGGAATGCCACAAGCTCAGTATACAGAGCATAGCGCCACTTTGTGTCCTGGAGTAGCAATACCAGATCATACCATTTTGGTTAAATAAGTAAAGTACATGCAGATGATATTTAACGTCAAGCTTGGACACTTACGGCTCTTGTGTAAAAAAAAAACAAACAAACACTGAAATATGTCCTCATTTTATTTTGCGATTACAGCAAAGGTCTTCAATACAACACAGCTGAAATGTCTGAGGTGGATCAGGCCAGCATCAATTCTTCGCATTCTATCTCCCAATCCCGCGCCACATCTCCCCCCTCCCCCGCCAAGTGTCCCCCCTGACTTTCTTCTGCTCTCTGCTGCTATCTCATATCCTCACCATCTTCATTCACTCTTGGAACATTTAATTTTTAGATGGAATTATTCAAACTTGACTCCAGGGCTAATATTTGATTTTAGAAGAGTAATTAAAGTTAAGCATGGCTCTGATTGCTGTCTCCGTTCAATTGGCTATCTCCTCTAGGATCTGATGTGATATTAAATTATTTAGTGCTGGAGGTGCTCTCTGTGGAAATCCCTTAAATTAAAATGGGCTATATTTTATATGGTTGCATAGATGGTGAAACATATACTTTCAAATGTTAACAGCAGTTTTAATCATCAAAAATTTTTCTATTAATACTGCTAACAGCTTTAATAATAATAATAATAAAATGAAACATTTATGATAAGACAACTTTAAAAGATTATCAAAGGCTTGTATTTTCCTTCATGGAACATTGGCTTAATGTCAGAAATAATCGGTGGCTTCATCAAGTGGGGGTGTTAGATGGTAAATTTAATGTCCATAATGACAAAGGGAAGGCATCTCGTTTTATATGGATAAACTAAGTACAGCCTCCTCAAACAACTTGAAAGTACAAAATCTCAACAGTAGTTTAACATTTAGCAAGTATTTTGAATATGCAGTTTGCTAACCACTTTCTGTAATTTATTTTCATTCTTTTATTAAGTGCTATACAAGTGTCATGTTCTTGATTTTTAGAGTATCATTTTTAAGAATTAATGCAAAACCTTCTGACATACCCAGTGTGTCTTATGTGGGAAGCATCTTCAAATAAAAAATGTATACAAAATCCTTCTCAATTCTCCTGTGAAACACAAAGGCATGCAGAGCTCTTTAGAGCTACAACAAGCCCAGTCAACTGTTGGGTGCACATCCGAGGCAATTGGGATGCTACCTGTACAACAGAGATTAGAGTTTTGGTGTTATCACCTGCCTGCCAAGTGCAGTGTTTGTGTAAAATCACTGGAAAGAACAGCAGCGGAGAAGACTTTAATTTGCAGTTTGTTCCCTTGATTTAACTAAACAGTGACCTGCTTATTTATTTTCTGCAAAGATTCTGGGTGCATCTCCATAGCTTCTCTTCATCTGAGAGGCGTCCAAAGCTGTGCCCAGTCGTCCTGCAGCCTTCCATAAATCCCCTGTCTCCATAAGAACGTTGTTCCAGTCGTGGAGCTCTGTGACTCACCATCCTCTGCTCTTGCCAACAGACTCTACATTCCAGTAAACCCATGGCACAGAAAAAAGAAAATCTCCCTGTGGCTTTTGGAGTTGTTTCAAGTTTGAAGGAAAACATCCGTGTAAGAAGACTTTTATAGAACATCGAATTATCAGGGCTCACATTTATTGAAAGAAAATAAACATATTTGCATATGTGACGTATTTAAATTTGAAAGTGCTTACCCTTGCAGACTTGTCACTGGCAACTTTGCGCAAGTGCTCTCAGGTTACTTGGGAATGGACAGCGATTCCTGTTTTAAAGTGCTTCTGTAGATTCTTATCAAGATTCGAATGTGGACTATTACTTGGCCACTCAGGAACATTTGCTTTTGTTATTTTTAAGCCATTTCCATACAGATTTTCTGAAAAGAGAATTCTGTTCTTTAACGTTTACTTGGCCTGTCAAGTTTTCCTCTGGTTTGCCTCTACTGTGCTCCATACTGTCTTCATTCATTCTCTAACTAGCATCCCTGCTGAGGAGAAGCATCTTCATAGCCTGGAGCTACCATCACTGCACTTGCCTTAAGGGAAGGTGGACTTTTGGGTGCTGATGGGTCTGTGTCAGTCATAAAACAAATCCATTCATGCTTTATGAAGTGCTTTCTTCATACCATAATTTCATAGACTTATTTTGTAAAGCAAGTTGACAAATGCGTCATGTCCAGGATGTACTCTGGAGTTATACTATCTGGGCTTCATGACCTTAAGCAGGGTGAGTGAATGGCTGCTGACATGCATACTTTCATACTTTCTTCCCTTTGTTTGTAATGCTACTGTTGGCCTCACGGTGTCATATCTCTTAAGTTTCCTCTTTGCTCATCTGCTCAGTCTGGACGCCTTGCCTGATGTTGGCAGGGTCAGGGAGGTATGATGCACCTTGGTTTACTGACGATCAAATTGAATGTGATCTTCTTTTGTTTTTTTCCCCCCACTTTCATCTGTTCTTCTAAGGGACAGACTTTGAAAGAGACCGACTTTTTAAAAAATTCATTACTAGACAAAGGAACAGCAGATGTTTTGCTTTGATTTAATAACTTTTGATGTATTGCTCTCCCATCTATTGCTACTTAAACAGCATTTACAAGAAGGACCCCCACCCGCCTGAAAAAATATTTGTGTGTGTATATGTGTGTGTAATCGGCTGGCATTCCATCCCAACACTTTGGGATAGGTGTTGGCATCAAGGCTCATTGCTTCCAATGATTTAACACACAATGATATAGAAACACTTTTAACAGTTAAATATGAAAACTATGTCTTAGCTGCAGAATATGAAAGTAGTGAAATTTCAACTGGGAATTGAACATATTAGAAACTGTCCACTCTGTGAAACTATGTATGTAAGTATAATGAAGCATAAAGAGGAAGGAAGAATTCGCTGTCTGTCAGTTATACTATATTTGGAGACTAATTCCATTTCTGCTCTTACATAATTAAATTTAGAATGGGATCATGCTCTTTAAAAGATTATGTGAGCATATGTTGCTTGACTTTGTGCCAACTTGTGAAATAAGGCTCTTTCATGATAATTCTCTATTAGGTTTAGAGTGTATTGAAAATTTGAATACATCACTGCCAACAGTTAATGAAATTAGCTCAGGAAAGTGTGCTTTGATTTTGCTGTTGCATCTGTATGATTCGTCAAAAGGGATCGTTGTTTCTACTATTTCTAATTCAATTCCTTGAGTTAGTGGGTTGTGGGAAAAAAAAACACAAGATGGTTCCTGATGATCCATCTGAATGAATATGAAATTACTACCTGCAGGGGAAGTCTGACTTGTAGCTGTGTTCTGTTGATCTTCTATTAGAAACTGCAACTGTGGTTTTCAGGAAAATTTTGGTTGCTTAGTATTTTAATGTAGTGCTATTGCTGTGAATTTATTAAGTTTCTGAATCTGTCGAACCACAGCAATAATTTCCGATGTCAGAATGCCAGTGTTGTGTTTGATTGATCTCAGAGTGAAGACCTTTCCTCCTGGTCCCCTTAGTCTTCCTTACTCCCCACTCCTCTTCTGAAAGCTCTGTTCCATGTGACACTGGCCAGCTGTGCCGCCTCTTTGGGCCTACATACATCTCTCACCATTTCCTCTCCTCACATATCATTTCTGTCCTTCTGGAATGACCTTGTCATCTCAGGGGCTTAATATATATGGTTCCCAAGCCCTCGGCTGGCATGCCGTTTACCCTAAAGGTTTTGAATGGTTATTTCAGTCATTATTGGCTGCTGGATCCAGCCGCGATCATAAACGCCCCTCCGCCTCCACTGTGCCGGCAGAGGTCAAAAGAGGGGCCTGCTTTATGAGCGCATTGTGCCATGTATCACCGCAGGATGCACTGTACCAGCGGCAGGATGGATTGAGGGGGCCCGCCTCGCCATTCATTACCCTTGTCAAGCAGGGAGAGGTTTTTTTTTTTTTTATTCTGTGAAAGGCCCATCAACGCTGAATCGTTCAGGTGCAAACAACAGTTGATATGTGAATTCAGATTATGTGAAGTGACTCGACTTCTGAGGGCTATGCAGAAATCGCACCTGTCAAGATGAAATGGAGGCGGCAGCTCAGCGAGACGGAATTTATTGCATATCAAGGAATTGTCCCTTTTTATAATGCCATAAATAAAGAGCTGAAATATGTGACGTCGTTTTTTTTTTTTTTTCCTTTCTTCACAATTTGCTTCGCCGTTTTAGGCTAAGTAACACTGATTTTTATCCAAACTTATAATAGCACACAGCTGTTACCTCTATCGCAATATTTAGAAAACGCTAATGACATTTAATCCAAAAGTATGATATGCTTTGTTATCTTAAAAGAACCTAATTGGAAGTTAAAAATTGAATCCGTGATGTTTGAGAGGGCAGACACCTTTTTCATGTTAACTATTATTCACTCTGGGCGGAGGGTACATTTTAAAGCCGTTTTATATGATAAGGAAAGCATGGCTGTAAACTCTGATTGGCTCTGCCTCGATTTATTTGGCGGCCAATTATTCTCCTTGTTGTAGCAATGAGAGAGAGTGAATTGTCTAGAGTCTCACTGAAAGACGCACAGAGAAAAAGAACTGCCCCCCCCCCCCCACACCATTGGCTGACAGCTCTGAAAGCCTGCTTTAACGTGAATATCAGCTACTTTATTGCCTTGACTCTGGTGACCTCATCTACCAGGATGAAGTCATTCAGTGAACTGCGGAAGACAAACCTTCGTTCCAGGGAATTAATCAGGTCCATCGAGTGCTGAGCTTTTCCAGCCTTATCTGCAGGCACTGAGAGGGGGAGTCACTTTAAAGCTGACAGCAGTGCACAGAGCTAAGGATGAGGTCCTTGGTGTTGGATAACTGCCGCTTGACATCACTGGTACCCTCTGGTGTTTTCCATGAAGAATCAAGGTTAGGGGGGGCTTTCCTTTTTTTGTGTCTCCCACATTTTGGTTTGTTCGTCTTTTTTTGTTTTTATACGACTTGTTAGTTTACATGACATTTTTCTTCATATGATCTCTCCAGACATCTTTCCCTTTGTCCTCTATCCTCACCATAAGCATATAGCCAGCATGCAGAGTTTCACCCCGGGCAGATGAAACCCCATAAACATTACCAATTAGGGAGGCAATTAAAATAAGAAAGGCCAGGCCTGAATTGTAGTGCGGTTGGAAACCCTACTCCCTTTCTACTTGTGAGTGTGTGAAAGGTTTCATTGCATGTGAACCGGAGGAGGGGTGGAGAATGAATTGGGCCTGTTGTGTTTTGAAAGTAGTGTGTGAAGACATGGAGCAGCGAAAGTGCTACTTAATGTCAGAGATGGGGGGCCATTACCAGCCAGAGGAAACCTTTGTTATGCTAATGTATGGCGCTTCGTTCAAGGAAAGACAGAGCCTGTTTATCCTTTTCATTATAAAGCTTAATTTTATTATTTTATTGCTGTCTTTCTCACTGCTGAAGGAGTGTCCGGGTGATGTTTTCAAGAAGGGGGGGAGTGCAGATTAAATGTTTCTACACTCCCAGGGACTGTGAAAGACACCTTTTTCTATGGAGGTGGATTTTATGAGATTGGTGAATGACCTTGGGAAAAAGTCACATGTGGGCACACAAAGCAAGACTGACCAGTGCATAGGTGACAGTTCTCAGGAGGCAGAATTCCAGTGCTACGTCTCATATTTTCTTGAAAAGTGATTACTTTAAAACCTGATTAAATTGTCATGTTAAATCAGTATGGGCAGTGATTCTGTGGGTAGCATTCTCTTACTTTTCCATGTATTAGTATAATTTTGTTCCACGGAGCACTTAGTTACTCTCGTCAGCTGGCTGTCCCTCTGATTGTTTACTTTGACCTGGAGTGTCGTTGTAAGAGGAAAATGTGACGTACATGTAGTGAGCACAACCCTGGAAAATCCCTGCACCATAACAAGCTTCTCGTTCTAGACCAGTAATTGAGTAATTAATGCTGTTATCTTGGAAAGTTCACGTGATGTTTATTATTTGGCTGTAGCCTTCCCGAGTGTCCTTGGTGCTAGACACTGCAAAAATCCTCTATCACCTCCATTGCCCTTTGTCATAATCCACCGTATGCAAGAGGAGTTTCGGGCCAATATGATAACGTTGTACCTGGCATCTCTTGACGTGCCTATCGTGAAAGGAGCCCTTATAGCAATTAGGATATCCTTGAACAGGAGTTTGTGATACATTGGCTGCTTCTTGGCATTTGCCTCCCGTTCCTGCCTGCTAACTAGCAGGGTTTGATCTCTGATAATTATCTACCCACCAGCCTCTCAGTCCTGACAGCCAGCTCCCCGGAGAAGACGGGATGCCCCGGCTATCCACTGATTGCATCAAAGTGTCAGAAATTGCAACATCAAAAATAATAACCAGCGCTCCAGAAATTATTCTCTCTTTCGATATTTCCTCCAAAGTGTTTTCTCTGTCTCACATGTTAAGTAAATAACTGGAATAGAAGGCATGAATAATTAAACGCCAGCCTGCCTATGCACACAGTGGTTTGAACATTCAGCACGTAGGCTGTTTTCCCCAAAAACTCCAATATAATTTTCAAATCGGCATCCGCGGTCATTTCTGGACGTTGTCCAAGGGTTTGAGAAAGTTTTTCACTCAAGCCCAAGATGTCTAGGTTGCTGTGGGATTCTTTAAGTGAATGGTGGCCAGGCGAAGATCTGACGGCAATTTGCTAGTGACCTGCTCACGACAAAATGTGGCGCAGCTGATTTGCAATAAAAAGGCCTTTTAATATTCTGCTTTTTTTTTTAGTTTAGGCACTCATTTATTAATTGGCAGATACATGATGATCAAAATAATAAATTACTATTACTGCTTGTTACTTCTTTCTTTTCCGTACCACGCAGAGTTGAGACAGCACAGTTTTGTCTGCAACGGGACATTATTAATAACACATTAATTTCTCTTATTGTGTTGACACTCATAACAGGCTGCAATGTATTACAGGAAATTACGGGAGATAATTATGCTAAGGTAATGAATTAGAGGAAGGTACAAAGACGGGAATTACTTCCCACGGTTTGACTGGACTGAATTAGGAGAAAAATTACAATGCTGTTGGCAGTTTTGTAACTGTTTCTAAATAGTCATTAAAAATGAAGGCGCTTTATGTCCTGAACTGTTATTTTATGAAGGTAGTTCATTCTATTGAAAGCAAATTCCAAAGCCAAATGTTTCCAGTTTTCTTTTATGTGTATTAAGCTTCTGATCAGTCATTGCAGTGAGTGTTTATTGCCGTGCTGTGAAACAAATGTTTCTTCTTGTGAGAGGAAAATTGTTAGCATTTGAATGGAGTGCAGGCTGGATTAATAGCCCATTTTGATGACTAGTGATATAGGGAAATGACTTGGTATTGCTATCAGGGTGCTTGTGAATAAGTGTCAATAGCAAATGAAGGTGTGTAAATATGTCTTGCAGATTGTGCCTGCTGTCTGTGCCCCCTTCTCTATGCCAAAAGAGCCGACCATGAAAGAATGAGATGTTTGCTGCAATATGACTGAGTAAAAACTCTCACCAAAATAGCGGAGTTTAGCAGGCCGCAATTTTTCGTTAGCTTTCACAGCCTGTGTCACGTTGTTCATTATTTTAAACAAAAACAACTACAGCCAGACTACACAACACAAAAGGTGCTGTGCTCTACCACGAGTTAAATTTTACGTTAAGCTTGTGGATTTCCAGCTAGTGAATCTGGAATCCATTAACCCCTTGCAAATATTGACACCTTCTCGTAGAGTGTTGCATTGTGTAGTTGCTAAAAATTCCAGTAAATTTTTTTCATATTGCCTTTTTTGAATGTATATCTAGTTAGAAAAAACAGGGAATTTCCATCAATGGACAACGGGAAGGAAAAAAATTCAGGTAACATGAAGACCTTTGAAGTTCGAGCAGTAAATGTATGACTACAGGAAATGGAAGTGGAATGTATTCAGTTACAATTTAATGATGTTGCTCCTTTAGACCCCTCAATGGTTCTGTTAACATTGCGGGTGTTAATCAGTCTTTAATGAAAGCAGTTTGTGGACAGGGAACAAGCATGACCTACATTTAGTTAAGCAAGAAACATGCCTTTGGAAATTTGCTCTCGTAATTGGTTTGCTGTAAAGTAAAAAAATGTGCTGTTCATTTGATTCAATCCAATGCCTTGAATTCATAATAATTGGAATATCCATAAAAAGACATTTAGTCCAATTTTTAAAAGAGTGATCCTTTTAGTAAAATATTTCTAAGTGTTTAAGGTCAGGACAGTGTGTGATAGCTTTCATTTTGTCCGCACGCACACACATGCACACACACGCACACACACACACACACATGCACACACATGCGCAGGCACTTCTGTTTGGATTTATAGTCAGTTTCAGATCTTTTCATGGCAACAGCTGAAGTTTAAAATTCATATTAGGAAAAAAATGTTTGTTTTCAGGGATTAGGATCACATTTGTTTGTTGGAGAATTTATGTTTTTTTGAGTAACAACCCTGAAAGTTAAGCAAGTATTTGCATGTGAACAAAGAACACGTGAAGCTTTCCCAGTGAGACAAATAATCTGCAAAAATGAGGCCGGCTGTCATTATTTTGTACCGTGAACCTGATTGTCCAGTATCAAGGGAAATGAATGCAATTCAATACAGCAGAATTAGTGTTCACCTTCTAAATCTGGCAGTGTGTTTTCTTGTAAAAATGTTATTGAAAGGAAAAGGGCAATCCATACACCTTTTCCAATCCATACACCTTTTCCTTTTTCCTCTGATACATATGCTGGCTATTTTTGTCTCTCCCTGGAAAAGGCATCATGCCTGTTTCCATTTCAAACAGCCGCTCGCAGCACCACCGAGGGTTTGTTTCTAATAGCCAGACCTACTGCCGTGGGCCAGTATTTAGGGCTGCGGGAAGCTCGGCCCCCCGACAGGGCTCTGCTAGGGGGCTGCTGTTCTAGTGCCAGCTCGGTACTCCCCTCTGTGGGGGGGGGGAGGGCGCAGCGGCTCCCAAATGCAGTACCTTCAACGGAAATCTCATTTCCCTTCCTCATGACAAAGCACTGTTTCCCTGCTCCTGCTTCAGTCGGAGAGTTCCTAAAGCATAACGCTGGCTAATTACAAACCTTGAAAGTCACAGCGAGGAACAGCGGATCTAAAGGCGGAATGCAAACAAAGTCATGTTTCCTCATTAAGGCCCTGAGATACGACTATCACTGCAGCACTGTGCCAGTGGGCTTCACCAACACACGCCCTTTTAAGTTAAAAGGACTTCAGAGCTGTGTTCTCCTCAGAGAAATATTTTACAAAGTAGGTGCAGCTGAGTGTCATGAATTTAATTGGTACATTCTGTTAGACTCACCCTGTGCTGCTTCAGCAATGTAAATACTCATTTCGGAGTGACGCGTGAGTGTTAAAGGCATTTACATTCATGGGTCATTCCCTCGTTTGTGGCTCTGTTTCACCCGTGACGTCCATCTTAATTGCGAACGCTCCCCGTTCCTGTTGTCCCTCTGCCAAACGTAGAGTGTTATGTTCTGTTACCTGACACCCACTGATGTTCTCTGTGGCTGTGGTGAAGAAGATGTGCTCTGAGTAGCACAGAGGAGAAACTGAATCCTAGAGGGCGGCGATAGTGAGTGGTGTTGCCAGGCGCTGTCACGGCAAATCAAACTGGGAGTTTGATGACTCACTGGAGACTCCGGAATGGATTCTCCATGTTAAAAACAGCCTGCCGCCCTTCAGGCTGCTGCTGGTGCTGTACGTGGGGCATTTTTTGGGGGGCAGGGAGTGTCACAAGTGATTATTCTCGGGATCAAGCAGAGAGACAAAGCTCCCTGAATTTCTACAGCGTACTGTGTGTTTCCACTTTCAGTCAGCTATCGGCGCATGCTCCTATGCCACCAACACTACAAATGTGCTTGCAGGATTTGTGGAAGCTTTTCCTGTATTACATGTGCAGCCAGCTCCTCTTCTGTGCACTGTTATGATTTGACATAGCAGGTGGTCCTTGCAGTCAGTGGGCTACAGGAACATATTCCATGAACAGAGGAACAGGTATATATCATATTGGTGATCTATCAATTATTATCTGTTAGAGTGGCAAAACTGTTTTTTTTTTGTTTGCTGTAAACTTATGGTGAGAATAATCACAGAAGTTAGGCCATGTGATGCGTCTGTGTTGGGTTTTTATGTTTCGTCAATGTCCAGCAATAGGTGAAAATGACCTTCTGAACGGAAATCCCAGAGCTGGGGAGGCGCTGACTTTCACAGACACGCTTGGTGATGAGCAGTTATTGTGACACATTCAGACTGTGGCGTAAAGGTGTGATGTGACCCGGTTATTTTTAAAAATAACTGAACACCACTGTCTCCTCAGTGGAATGACCGGGGGGACGAGGACTTCAGTGCAGTGCTTAATTGTGTAAATGACAGAATTAGAAGTATTCACTGAAAATCTCTTAAGGCTTCTAGATAGCCTTTTTACTAATTAATCAGGCTTAGTTTGGATGTTTCTTCAAGCTGAGAAAGCCTTTGGTTTTTTTCTTCCCAGTTTAGCATCCTGTTCTCTCGTTTGACATTGAAAATACTGCCAAGTCTAACTTTTTAAGGACCACCAGCTTCCAGCTGGTAAATTCTCCCCATTTGTCATAACCTGCAACAAATTAGCCTGACACATTGTCACAACATTTGGCTGCAGGAATCATTTCAACCAGCTATTTTAATCCCAGAGAACCTACAATTCGTACCTGAGATATATTTCATAGCTGAAACTAATGGCAAGCCTGCTTCCCCTGAATAATGGGCCATAAGTTACATTTAAACGATTCGCATTCTGTAGTGTTTTTCTATTAACCCTTTTTCACTGTGGTACAGAATCTTCCACAGAATGGTGAAAATATTGTCTTGTACGCTTATCTCTGTGGTCCTTTCATCCAGCGATTCACATGTTTGATTTTACTAAAAAACTGTCTGCTTTCCCGAATCAGGGTACTGGGGCAGCAATGAGGGGATGTTGGGGGGGGGGGNNNNCCCCCCCCCCCCCCCCCCCCCCCGCCGATTCTTCGTGGCGCCCCTTGGGTGATATCCAGTGACTGTTCCCATCTTCGGCCTGGTGGACATGGGCTCGCTTGCTGGATGTGGGCCGAAGGCGAACTGTTTTGTCAGTTCTTGGCTGCTGTCTGAGAGGCTCGTTGTTGCTGGCCCAGCGGGGGACATCCTTTATCTTAGCAACAGGAGGTGATGGAAGTGGAAAGGGGGCTCCCGCTGAAGGGCCATCAGTCGGATGCTTGCGGGGCCGAGCCCCTGCTAGAAGAGTCTGCCGCTTGTCTTTGACGGGGTGATTTCCTGGTTCCCGCTCAAAGGGGACGTCTGAGTTGGAATACAGGAGAATCTCTGCCTTGGATCCCATCGAAAATACAGACTGTGTGCCTGACCACTTGCCATTTAAAATAGATGCTTCTTTGAGGTCAAGGAAGAACCGTGATCTGAACAGTTTTGTGGTTTTGTCTGTTTTTGGCCTCTTCTGCTGGTAGTGCACAACATAAATAGTTGCTTTTATCAAGTAAAAGAAGAGGCAGGATGTTGCAACAAGTGCTAATGTTACCGCAGTCAGATTTTCAGAAGGACAGCTGTGTGGAGATGGTGCACTTTAAGAATGACTATGGCAAACACTGACTCTTAAAGGCAGAGTGGCGCATGAGCTAAATCTGATTAACTCTCCATGTGTCACCATACCTGTAGGTGGATGCCTTGTATGTTTCGGCTGTTACTGTAAATTGTTGCTGAAATGAACCAGATTAGGATGCAGAATCATTGTATCATGTAAATGTGTGGAGTTTATGTTGTCATTTTTGTTTTTTATGATGTCATGTTTTATAAACTTTAGGTTATGTTAAAAGGGGGATATATTGATATTTGTTTTTGAAAATGTACTAATACACCTTTTGTTGTCATTCTCATTCTTTTTGGTCCCTTTTCTTTAAAACAAAAAAAACAAAAAAACAAAATGGCCTCTCCCAGATTTGGAAACAGGCTGCACGACTGCTGCCATACATTTGTAACCAATCAGGCAGAAAGTGTGTTTATAAGCATTCCGTTTTTCAGCAACACCAGGTGACGTGAGGAGAGACCTAGCCCTGGCTCCGCTCACAGCAAGATTTAGAAGGTGCTGGATCTTTTTTGTGAGAAACGCTTGTAGAGCTGTAGAGATTTTTTTCATTCTCCCGGACTCCATCTATGGATGGCTGGGAGTTCTCCTGGCACTTCAGCATTGCGCGGTTACAGTACGGCCTCAGCGATGACGCGCCCTCTGGAGCTCAACGGCGCCCTCTCCAAGTTGGCCAGTGAGCTAAGAAGTAAAGCTTGCATGTTGATTCCTGCCGGCAGATTTAAACACAGTGTAAATCTGGTGCTGATACTTCCATTGTGCTTGGTCACCTTTACGTTATATCTGGTTTCCTTTTATATTTTTATATAACATCAATATCAATTCTGATGGGATCTTAGCTTGTGCACAGAGCAGAAGCTTTGAGTGGCGGCAAGGCGAGTGACATCACAGGGTTTGTGCAGGACAAGGTTCCGCTGCAATCCAGGCTCCAATTACACTTGAACCACCTCTTAAGTCCAGTGTGTTTATCTCTATCTCAGCACAACATCCCGCAATCTTTTCAGCAGCTTCAATAAGCTCCCTTCTGTTCTGGATCTCCAAACCCGTCTTGGTGCATTTCCACTCTGTTCCTGTAATTCACTATGGTCTGGCCTTGCGACGGCCGTGCAAATCGCCGAATTACACGAGGGCGAGCTGTCACCACCCAGAGGCAGGGACGTTATGGGACGTTATGGCCGCTTTCATCCCTGTCCCTCCCCAGTGGCATGACGCCCACCTCCCCATTCATTGTGTGTTTGTCTTTAGGAAGGAGTCACTGAGTCCTCGTTCTCAGTCCGATCCATGTAGTCTGGATTCACACTGACTGCTTACCTTCATGTTACTTCCTTGCCTTTTCATTGCTTTAAAACAAAACAACTTGGCATGGGGGTGGGGTGGGGGGAGGGCTTATTTTATCTTATTTTGCTTGGCAGTATATATGCATGAGTAAAATCAAAGGCAACCAGCTAGCTGGATGGCTAAGAGGTGGGAGGGACTACAGGGTAAGTCACTAGAGTGTCTTGTGCACAGCATAATTAAATCTTCTGGGTTTTCGTGTCACATTTTTTAAAACCCCTTTTCTTTTTCATATAATCCACATAGATGCAAAACTAAGATTCAAGTTTCCATAAAATACCCCAAAGGTATTTTGGCCCACAAAGTAGTTTATCCATTTATCTGTGCACATGCAATGGATTGATTCTTGACAGATAAGCGTGCCCGAGATAGCAGTCACGCTTATTTGATGAAGCTGTGTAAAAGTCCTGCTTTTCTGGGCGTGAGCTCCTGCCACGTCCTTCACTGTGTGCTGCCTGACCTTCCCACTGCCTGCACAGGGAAACCCTGAGGAGTTTTCCAAGAAAGAGACACC
>JAODUD010000019.1:1396525-1417243 GCA_026784285.1 Stomatorhinus walkeri | reverse complement strand
AATTTTTGGCCCCCCCCCCCCCCCCCCAAGGCCTGCTGTTGGGTCGGTCAAGTTGATCCCTTGTCACAGAAATTCAATCAAGAGCATTAAAGTGTGAACCAGTTGAAAAAACAAAGGGCTTAGGGAAATCAGATGCTTAAACAACAACAAACAAGCACACTGTAATCTTCTTAAAGAAATTAAGCTGGAAAACCCCCCTCGGCCAGGGTGGGTAATGATCCCAGCCGATCGGATAAGAGGCTGTACTGGATCAGGAGGAAGGTGAGAACGGCAGAGGGGATTAAACGCAGCCTCCCACTAATCAAACGGCACTCCGGCAAAGGGATCGCTTCTCTCCCATCCCAAACTTCAAAAAGTCCCGTCTAAGCTGGAAGTAGGTGGCACTAATCCCTTCTGTGGAGATAAATCTATGTATCCATCTTAAGGCGCCTTTCATCCTCACCGTTTTCTCGTGACGCTGCCCCTGGTATCTGGGGAGTGTTAACTTTTGCACTGTATCTCTGCTACAGGCAAGATCTTACGTCACTAATGCTGTAGGATTCATTGTTCCTGGAAGGCTCTTCTGAGGCATGTACCATCACTTTCCTCAGATAAGTCTCCTCAAAGCATTTTATGGGTGGTAATTGCCAGGCAGCTGTGTATTATACCGCTTAGTACACAGTTGTACTTTACACCTGACAGTAAATTGGTCTTTACTCTGCCCCTGTTTCTGAATACCAAGTATCAGTTACTCCGTACAAATATGTGCACCAGTAGACAGTCCACCTACTTGCAGAATGGCTTCCGTCATTCTGTGGACCACCTGTGTGTTAGAAGAAGTGATTTATATTTAAATATCACATGATACCATTTTAAGATGCTTGGGGCTACAAATATGTATGATAAAAGGCACAAAATGAGCCTCCAAACATGATTGTTCTCTCCTGCCTCTGTGAACATGAGTATTTTCTCCACCGATGGATGGAATTTGCCGTCCAGTGATTTGGCCTGCAAGCTGTGCAGCAGGTAATGAGGATGGATGAAGATCTTGAGTCCTGCTCATCTTCTGACGCTCATGGCCAGATCACGAGAGAGTGCTGTACTGCAGGAAACGGATGGGGCTTTAATTAATGCACAAGCCAGCCACAGACTCCATCAGCATGTCACCAGAAGTGAGTGGTCACCAAGGATTTATGTTTGTAGAACATATTTGTGTAATCTGGTCACAATATGGCAGGTGTGCAGGATCTGACACAGAGCAAGCAAGAGGGATGCCTGTGCTTCGGCAAGTCTTAAGGGTTCGGGTCTCTGCTATTTTCAACAACATAAATAACAGATTTTTTATGTGAACAAAGAATTTTCCGAAATATATTAATTGGTATATTATACTGAATCAAATTTTTTTTGGAGCAATTCGTAATTATTTGCAATAACTATAAATGAATTATAATAATACTGCACTTTTTTGTGCAGAACACTTTTTGTGTTGTATGTGCAGAATGTTATTTAAAGACTTTATGCATTTTCATAATGATGAGTTAAATTGATTAAGAGATAAAGTGAAGCCACACATTTCTCCATCAACCATATTTCATTAGACCATAACGTTAGCCCTTCACACCGAAGCTGACACCTCGGAGTAGCACACGTGAGGTCCCTTCTTAGGATACCGAATCTAAAATCCGCATGACTATTTATTTCCATGTCTTTCTTGCTGGGCACCCTGTCCAAAGTGCACCATCTCATGCTTTCCTTCACTGTTCTGATGTTCTCCGAAGTCTGTGATTTCCTGACATTGGCTATGAGAGCAGAAGCCTGTGCTAATTACTGTATCAGGGATTTGCAGCCCTCTCCCCTGGATGTGACGGAACAATCCAGACAGCCTTTGTCTGTAATTACGCTCTAATTGTGTGGTGATTATTATGTAAAAAATACACACTCCTCTGTTCAGCCAAAGGCGCAGAGACGCTTGCCGCCCTTAACACCAGGCGCGCAAGATTATAGTCATAGATTATTTCTGCGTGACATGGAATAAAAGGATTAAACAGCGTCTCCTTGTTACTGGAGTGTGTCTTCACTTCAGGTGTAGCTTTTGTTTTGGCTTAATAAACGCGCATTTAAACACCATTTAAACACACACGTCACGCAGGTAGCTGTGTAATGAGCTGCATATTCGGCGACTCCTCTGTAAGCAGCATGGGGGGCATTTCATTGGAGGGTGGGGTACAGGACTGATTAGTTGTTTCCATTAGGCGGTGTCCATACGGCTGCCTCGGTGAGGCTGCCTCGGCGAGCCCGCGGCAGGGCAGCAGGCAGGCACCGTGGGCCTGGATCCGCCCTACTTGTCATCCCCAATCACACTCAGTCTAATTCTTGTTTTAATTTACTCCGCTCATGGGGTGAGGCGGCCGTCCTGCCAGCGCAGTCCTCCGGGTCCTCTCACTTCTGCCGTTTATGACAAGGAATATGCAAAGGCACAATTATTCATCCGCTAAGGTGACGGAGAGGGGTCTGGGAGCATTCTCCTGCTCTCCAGGCATCTAAGTGTCAGTCAAGGAAACAGTTCAGTTATAAACAATTCTTCTGAGAGCATTTTATTAACATGTTGATGCAAAGTGCCATTAGTCTGAAATCCTGGGACGAGATTATCCGTATTGATTGGATAAGGAATGCCCGTTCCAACCAGAAGGTTTTTTTTCCTCTGATGGAAGAGATTTTTTTGGAGTGCCATTTTTTTGAGTTTCGTTTTCTTTTCATGGCGATGCTGTGGGGGGGGGTTTGGCTATTCCAGCCCATCGCTCATTAGACCGGCAGTGCTCTCCGGACCACTGCGTAGTACACCCCTTACAAATAAAACACATGGAGAGGTGTGGAATTTGCTCCCCTAAAGCCGTGATGTATTCGATTCTTTACGGTCACGGTCGCCTTTGCGCCTTTCATTTTGTGTCCTCAGACAATTTTCTCTCTGCTTTCTCTCTCTCTCGCTCTCTCTTTTACTTTCTCTCCCCCTCTTTCGCCTCTCTGCCTTTCAGAGTGTCATTTGCAATTTAATGCTCACCTGGGGTGAGCACTGACAATAGACTCCACCATAAAATAGTTCAGGGCCTGCCTGCATTGCTAATGAGGTCGATGTTGAGCTATTTGGCTTATTGTCCCACTATAATATCTACTTAATGCAAGTCAATGGGAGTGGATTGTTAAACCCGTTAAAGATTCTATTAAGTCTTTAGAAAAGCCACTGTATTTTGCAGCCCACTGTATAATGGCAGGAATAGACAAGCTGCATTGGTTCTTGTGAAAGTGATTCTCTACAGAGTACTGCAGATTTTTTTTGCATCTAAAATAGTTTTTCTTTTATCAATCGTGATTTTTGGATTAGAATATTAGCTGACGTTTTGATTTTTTTTTGTTGGCTTCACTAAATTTTTAAAGAAAAACTGCACCTTTGGATACCTTTTACAGAGTTTGCACATAAATCACCTTATGTGTTTTAGAAAGGTGCATGCAGTCAATGATCATAATTCAGCATTGGGGTCAAATGGCAGATTGTGCACCAGCAAGATATAATACTGATTATTATGGAGGCCGAAGCTGCTGCTGATTTAGGGGTTGAGGGTTGCTCATTTAAATAATACTCTATATAAAAAAAACCTCTTATTCATGTCTTTGTTTCGGCTGCTGGGAGTTTTTAAACAAGCCCATATGGTGACGGCCATCCGTCGTGAAAAGGCGGCCGTAGCTGAGGCCAGGATTTCACACAGGCGGTATTGAGTGGGACTGAAGAGGCGAGAGCTAAGCTGTCCTTTCAGAGGCAGCAAAGCCCTCCATCTGGACTCCCTTAAAACTCCCAGCTAGTTTGTTCAGCTCCCTGTCGTCTGATTGAGCTTCCTGAAGCAGAAGTAACAGCATCAATGATGTAAACCCTTTGCCACTTGAGAGTATTACATTTCTTTTCATGCTTGACTTAATCAAAACTGGGGAAATGAAATTTACACCTTTTTGATGTGCTTTTCCCTGCTGTTTAAGAAGGGCAATCTTAACCCATTTGATCTTCACAAGTACCCACTAAACGGCCAAATATGCCAAGCTGACGGCAACAGACGGCTGGAAGTCGCCAGTTTGAGCCGGGTCACCATAAAAGCTCTCCATGTAGCACGGCGAGCACCTCCGAGTGCTTCTGCTTATTTATGCTGCTGGCGCACTATTGCTCATGGAGACCGCTGCCTCACCATACAGTCGGCCCAGTTATTTATTAATGTAGAGCAGGCTGGGGGGGGGGGCACTCTATGAAGATATATCTTTCTGCTGAGGGCTTTTGGCCTTCTGTATGGTGCCAGGGTGTTCATTCCCTTTGTTGATAATTATATTTGAAGCGTAGATTAAACTAATTATGTGATCTGTGAGAAAAGGATGATGTATTGCACAACGGTATGAAGGCGAAGAGGTCGTAGTCACCTCTAAGACGGGGGGACTGGGAAGCTCATGTTAGGGATGATGGTAGATTGCCTGAAAGAATATTATTTTTTATTTACTGTCTGTGTGGTAAATAAGCAGTCTGACGAGCGCGACGTCTGAATTTTGAGATGACGTCTTTAAGCTGATGTATTTATGACGGAATGGAGCCAGGACGAGGCTCTGCAGTTGGAGTTTGCAGGGAATGGTTGCTGAAAATGCAGCCAGTGACAGTTGTTGCAGGAGCCCAGTTTTAATAAGTCAACCGAGCCTGGTGCCCCAGGTCCCCGCCAGACTCGGGGAGAAGCCGGCGTGTAGCTGGCCTGCGTTGGCCCCGGACTTCACAGAGCTCTGTTTGCACCTCTTAATGAAACCACACCTGTTAAGCAACTTGGCAGCATCCCGTCGTCACAAGCTCCACGGTGGGTCCCACCGAAATAAATTAATAAATTGGATATTTTTTCCCTCTCTATGTGAAATTTCTGCTGTGTCCCTCTGTGTTCCTGTAAACAATAAACACTTTTCTTGTTTAGTAATCAATTTTTTTGTTTTTTTTTTCCCACAAGTTAAAATATTTTTGTAGTCATGAGACACTAGGGTCTTGAGGAAAAGATCTTGTATTTGTTAATATAATTCAGCACTGAGGGCAGTAGCATGGTGCATGAGGGGGCGGGGGCGGGGGGGGGCTGCTACTTTGTGTCGGCCTGAAAAGGCTGGGGCCCTGTCAAACCGGCCAAGACCTGCAAAGCAACTTGTCTGGGGCCGTGATGTTCCGACAGCTCTTGTTTGACAAGATACATAGTTTCTATTCAGCCAGGACCAGATTATTGGTTACTATAGTTTCCCTAATGCTCAATAGAAGCTGTTGGGTAATCTTAACAGAATAGGTTAAAAGGTGCCGATGTTCAGAGGCACAAAACCGCATGTTGAGAGTCAGAGAGCGAAGCCCACAGAGTTGAACCCCTCTCTGGTGCTTTGATGTCTTCTCTTCTGCTCGAAGACCGACGGCGAGAGAATATGCTGGCCTTGCACAAATAGCTCGACGTGTCTGCGAACAATGGACGCACGGGAGCGAGGACGGCCTGCACAAAGGGGAAGCCGGCCCCATGACAGCTCTCGCTCATCATGGCTTCACACGCTGGCAAAAGGAGATCGAGATGCCATCACACTTCCCTGGCCGCTTTAACCCCTTGCGGTTCGCCGCCGGCACGTCGCAGACCATCTAAAAGCGACGGTGTCCCATAAACGGGCATCCGTCGTCCGCGGTGCCGGTCCAGGGGCAATGGGGAAGATTTAGGCACCCTGAGATATTTAGAAAATACAGAAGAGATAGATGTCATGTAGAAAATAGGGTGTTTTTTTATTTTAATGGATTATTTATGAACTCTACCACCTCACTCAAACAAGCATAAGCAAGCAGTGAACACAACTAAATAAGTTTTAAGAATGTTATAATATAGACCAACTTCCTTTTTAAAAAAAAAAAGAATTAACATTTATGCATTTATGTTTATGCTTGTATGTGTATGTAGGTATATTTCAGAAAATGTAATTGTCAGCAAAGAGGTTTGTTCTAACTTTATCTACAGTCTGTCCTCCTCTCGTCCTATTGTGGGGTTTATACCAGATTTGAAATCAATGAAGTATGTAATTTGTAACAACTGTTCAGACTGGTTCAAGTCTAAACAATGGCAATGGGATAACTGTCCTTGAATTTGAGTCTTTAGTGAGGCATCAATGGGCTTACAATGTGTTGAATTAGCTGGCATATTAATGACCAGATGCAGTACCCGTCCATTCTCCTTGCCCAAATCTACTTATGCAAATAGGCCATGAACCCAGTTCAAATGGGGGGGGGGGGGGTCTTTTAAATGAGCCTTACACCCATCTCTACAGACCCATTCTCTGGCAGCAATGGGGCCAGGGAGGGAAAGTGACATGAGAAAAGTTAGGACACTTGTTTTTCTAGCTGAACATGATCCCGTTATCGTACTCTTCTCCCGGTAACTCGCACGCCTTGATTGTTGGGCCTGAAATCTTGAACAAGGGGAAATAATCCAGGCCCTTGTGACAGCCTTTTCAGAATGCACCATGTGCAGCAAGAATGTGAGGCCAGTCCAAGTTCATGCCCCTGCTTAGGGTTCGAGAAATGGGATAATCCCTGTACATTTGTTAAAGGGATTCCAGTCAATTGTGGTCTCCTGTGTATTTGACATTCAAACAGAAAAATATTGTGATTATAAATACATGCATAAAGTGTTTGTATATATATATATATATATATATATATATATATATATAAACAAATTGTGATTACGCCACATGTAAGGTTTTTAAATTGTGGCCTTTGGTATTTGGTTGCTGTTTTCTGTCTGGCTAAATAATCAGTACATTTGCAGGTTACATTTGCTGTTAGGTTTATTAGGCAGTAGTTGGTGATTTTCTGGAATGTATTCAGTGTTGTCATAAATGTGTCATTCATAGTGCGTGTCCAGTTCACATGCAGTGTCAGAGTAATTAGAGTAGAGCAAGGTCATCACCTTGTCAGGCCTGCTTTTAGGGACATGCTACAGTTGGAACACTGCGCCTCGACTGGAAATAACTGCCTTATTAGTTATACAGTTGAGGGCCTTTGGTATAGATGGCGGCCTTTTTTGAGAATATTAGCACAAAGCAGTATGTCGTGTGTCCTCCCTGTCCTGATTTCACTATCACTGCATCGGTTAAATACACATTGAAGGTATAATTCAAAGTGTGTTGGTCGGGGAATATGAAAGGACCCATTGTTTCAGCAGCAATCACCTGAAAGACTTGTTAAATACTGTGTGATGTTTGAGTGTGAGCTCTTTGTTTCTTCGTGCTACATAAGCCTGCAAGTATAAGACCATAATTTGTCACTGTCAACAGCTTTCATGCTTAAACAGTCATCCTTTACAATCCTTGGCATAGTTTGTTTGCTTATGTTTCCTTACAACTGTAGCATAATAATGCAGCCTGTGTGTCAGAGGATTTAATACAAAGTTTGACCACAAAGCTCGCATTCAACACTTTGTTTTCCTCCCCGGGAGTTGGCAATTAGGCACAAATCTTTAATTTATAAATCAGGATTTTTCTTTGCTCACATAATACCCACTTGAAAGGTGGCATTTATTATTCCGTGATTTTTATAATCTTTTTTTTTGGGGGGGGTTTGTAAAGGATCTTTGAAATGTCAGTGTAAACAAAGGCTGGGACCGCTGTATTGTGTGCACTCTGAATATTTAAGCTACGGCCCCCCGCATCAGACCGTTAGTGGGTCAGGCTGAAAGAGACACACCGTGGCGCACATGTTTTCACTCGTGTGAAATGATTCATCGTCAATCCGAACACCAGGAGTCCCAGAACCTCCTCTGCTTCCAGGGCGCCGTGTGCTAAATTAGGACCATAATGAAATCGGCTCTTCACGCAGACCATTTTTGTCATTATTCAGTTCTGCGTAGATAAGTGTAGCTAATAGTAGTCATTCAGCATGCAAATTTTATGTTTAGAAAACATTATGTTCAGCTAGCACTTAATTCAATTTCAACTTAAAAGAAATTCTTTGTGTCAAATTTTTTATATGAAGCGGAGAATTAATGTTAGCGCTCCAGAGAACCATTTGTCAAAAAAAGTTAGTTAATTCAGAGCTTCATTTCAAAAAACAAAATATCAAAACCGTAATTGGGCTTGTATCATCATAATATTTATTGCAACCAAAGTTTTTAAATGTTTTTTCTCAGTTTATTTAAAAAATCTTTTTAAAAATTATTGCAGATTTTAATATTTGCTATGAATAAAATATCTACAGTAGATGGTGCAGAGACTGAATTCCCTGCAGGCATGAATTCCTTCATTTCAGTTATTTAAATAAGACTCTCATGAAGAACGTCCTCGGTTCCGTCTTATGGGACGGTGTCTCCAGCCCAAGCACTGACGTCCACCACAAGGCCGATGTTCCCTCAGACATGAGACGTCGTCCCGCTACGAAATTCCTTATGCTGTAATTAGTCTCTTTCTTCCCTCTTCCTTTGAGTGACAACACGATGGCTGTACGTAACATCACAATAATGAAAAGGGAGGCGGTTCCTCTTGTCACCTGTCGTCTCTCCAGGCCTCCTGACACCCCAGGCCTCCATGGCATCCAAAATGTCGTGCCGGTCGGAGTCTCTCGGCTCGTAGGGCTGCAAGTAATTGAGCTGGTCACATGAATTGTGCTTTATTTTGCATCTGCTAAGATATTCTGCTGTAATCATGAGCCTCACATCCTTTTCTGTGGCTGCCTGCTTGGGGTTCTTATCTGAATCTAGACTGAAGGTGATATTCCGTGCCGCCGGAGCAGCACGCAGGTCCCAGGCAGTGTGTGAGGCTGAGTGACGCACATGGAATAATCTTATTAGACGCAATTGCAGGGAGGTCATCAATCACGGCGGGTGACAGGCGCTTAGCTTTCGTTTGTTACCCATGTGAACATGCTTAATTTATTTGTAGTCTAATTAGTTAGCAAAATGTCAGGAAATGTCAATCTCCCCCAGCGTACACATTGGGAGTCGCTACGCGCAGATCAGGAGCTAATGGGTTAGGGTAGAAGAGGGATGAGGGAGGGGGAAGCAACCGGCTGAAGTGCCCACTTGTTGAAAGAGTAGCATGGTGAGCATGTAAGTAGCCATATAGCGATGTCATAGGATGGCTCTGCTCTAGATACTTTGAAGATTCTGGATTCCAGACCAGTGTTTCCCAATCCGGGCCTCAGGGACCTGCAGACAGTCCACGTTCTTCCTCAGTAGGGAGCAATCATGGACCTGGACTGGGAAACAGCTCTAGTGGAGTGGAACATGTGGTGAGATTCTGAATTAAAGCTGTTTTCCGGGGTGACGCTCATCACTTATATGTTACATCTTACTCTTGAAAAATCCACACAAAACAGCAGAATTTAATGGAAGATATGGTGAAACAAAACAAAAGAAAGCTGGTACTGCTAGAGAAACCACACAACAAACCAAAATAAAATAAACATGCTTAGAGCGGTACTAAAATATAAGGTAGGACGTGTCTGTAAAAATAGAAATAAGCTGTTTGTGTTTTAATAAAAAAAAAATCTCACGCATGTATATTTATGTGAATATGGATAATAGTATATATGTTATGTACTGACAGCCTTTCACTACAGTGGATCACAAAAGATAAATGTGTAAGATTGGGGTGATACGTTTCCAGTTCCCACATGGCTCTCAAACAGGAACCATTATTCTGTGATGGACATCTTTAACAGCAGGTGTTAAAAAGCTCTTGGGTGAGAGGGCCCAGGGGACCGTGCTGTGTTGTTCAGGCTCCGCGATGTGCCGTGATTGACGACATGCTCCGGCACCTAGACGGGGCACCACTGGGCTGTCTGGAGATGGTGGAGATGATGCCTCATGCCGGTGAGGACATCACCGCGAAGTCGTGAGTGCTGACAGGTGCTCTGAGCTCCAACACTGGGATCCCGCAGACCGCGTGGTATTTACACCTTGGCGTGGTCCCTGTGACAAGAGCCAGGTCTAAATACAGCTTAGCCGCACGCACACACACACGGACGCACACACACATGGACACACACACATGGACACGGACACACACAGGGAGTTGTTGCGTCATAGTACAGCACAGGCCTATGAACAAAACAGACTGGTCACATATTCTGGATGTGTTGGAATCCCTGCATTTATTGTCATCCCAGTTTTGGAGTAGGTAGTTTTCGCTCAACAGGCAACTATTGGGTGGGACTTATAGCAATAAACGATACTAATTGGTTGACCATAAGCACTGGTGCTAACTTGTAAGACATGCAGAAGTGCTGAGAAAAGAGATGGAAGGCATGGAGCAAAAATTGAGCAGATGGAATTATTTTTGCAACTCTGTTACATTCAATGCACTAATACATTTTTACTTGTTCTACATTTAGTCATTCTACATTGCAAAATTCAGTCAATAACTGACATATTTTTGTCTGATATCATTGGTGCTGGTTGTAAAACTTGCTGGGGCTTTTTATTAGAAGATCAATCCCCCGATAACTAACAAATAACACCGGTATGCAGTCATTTTGGTGCCAGCGATGTCTGAACGGTTTTATATTAAGTTTATGGTGCTGATTAAGAATATGACTTCGGTTTTGCCAGATTGGCTCTAGTTTCTGAGATATTTAATAGTTAATTAATTAACGTAACACGTTTGAAAAGCATTCAGAATTGCAAGAATTTTTTTATTTTAGTTACAACTAGTAAGTAAACAGTCTAACATCATTCAAAAAAGAAATTAAAAATATCTAACAGTGACATGAAAAAGTTATGTATGATTTGATTAATTAATACAATATTAATCAGCTACTAATTGTTATTAATGGCAGTGCTTCAAAAAACACTGTTTGTGCGATTTCCTTTTCTGTGTGTCGTCAGGAGAATCACATTGGAGACTCCAACAGTAGCCTGCCATCATGTGTCTGTCCCATCTGCCCTTATACCTCTCCTCCATCACCTTCATATCCTGGTGGAACCTCTCGCCTTGTTCAAATGGCTATTAAGGTGCATCTTTATGCTCATATTAACTCCCAAATTTCTGAAGTTAGCAAGCATATCTTGCACCAGTTCTTCATAATTGTCTGCTCTGTGATTACCCAAGTAGTTCTTCACAACAGGCTCTTCTTGATGAAGTCATCATTTTTACATGTATTTATATTTTTGGGTATAAACCAATGCTGGGTTGACAAACTTATACTGTAGCCGACTTCCTTCCTCTGCAAATTCACAGTTGAATTCTGGCTTTGAAAGGTTGCTTTTACAGCCTACTAATTGAAATACAAAATAATTATATGGGATATTTCATTACCTAAGACACTATTAAAGAGTCAAAAGGCTGACTAAAAAGCTGTTGTATTTGTTATCACACACATTGGAGGAATGTATTATTTTCATGGATGTCCATTATCTCAAAAACTAGAACCAATTCAACAAAAGTAATGGGATTTTTGAATTCAGCACCCTCAATATACCCTAAATCAATTAAAAAAACCTTGGCACCTGAATTATTATTATTTTTTTTGTAGGCCTGTGTAATTTACAAAACAACTTGTTCATCCATTGTTTTGGGGTGGACATGTAATTTTGTGCAAAATGAAATGTGTAAAATTAAATAAGGTACCTACAAGCGTTTATTTCTCCCATGATAATTTAGCACAAGGGTCACAGTTCCTTTTATGTGGTGTGAAAGCAACACGCAAACGTGGCCAGAAAGTACAAAAGTTCCTGGTCGACAGAGCTCAGAAACTTGTAACCGATAAGTAGGTTCCTGAACTTCGGTGTGAAAGGGCCTGTTAAAAGCTGCTGTTGAATTAATGGAGAACTGATTGGTGAATTACAAAAAAAAGAATCAATTAATACATGGATAAATGGCACAATTCTTAACAAATCTTCAGGAAAATCCAGTCATCACCTTGAAATAAGGTTCATAGGTACATCTGGAGAAAATAGACAAAATTCTAAAAACAGATCAGAGCAGTTGTGTTACTTCCAATTGTTTTTTATTGGCCAGTATTGGAAAACATTTAAAAGATCAGGTTACTGCATGCAGAGCCCTGAAGTGGCAGATGCCCCCTCTCACCCTGCTTCTTCTAAATGGCTTAACTCTGCTAATGAATGAGCTAATTAATCAAGTCGAGCTGCTCTGCAGGTCTTAAGTGCTTGTTTATATAAAGCGACAACTGTGCCGACCTCTCTTCCTCAGGGGTAAATAGCACCCTTCCTAGCCTTACGTGCGTGTAACGGCCATCCTATTCACCCCTTATTCTCCTCTCTCCATGTTTCCTCCACATTTAATTAGCTTTACACCTGGTCTGATTTTAACACAATGAGCAGCACACTATATTATGAACACAGAACAGGTGAAAATATCACTTTTTTCATTCTCTCAGATACACCCATCCATCTATATTTTTTTCAAACTCAAGAATACATTCCCCAGCCATTAAAAAAGCACCAATTTGGTTTAATCCCCTCAAACTTTTCATTCCTCTGACATATTAAAGAGCCCAGTTCCTCTGGCCCCCGGGCTGGGGCTGCTGTTGGAGTCTATAAATCAGAATTCTCCCCCGCTCCATCCCACCCCCACTTTTTGTGTGTAAAGTGGCAGCCATGAATTTAATAGAGGCGGAATGGTGAGATTACTTAATGGTTTCCCAGACAGCCGTGGTCTGTCGAATTAAATTTCGCATCTGCTTTCGAAGCGTTAATCTCTCCTCCTCACATTCGCGTTCGTTATGATGTGCGCGCGAGAGATAATGCTCTAAACTGAGTGGAGCAAAGTAAACCAGACAAGTCTGTTATTGACTTTATAATTACATAATTAACTTTTTTGTCTCTAATCGTTATGGAGCTAATGGCGCTGTTAAAATGGGTCTCCACAGAGCAGAAACTAAATCAGAAATCAATAATCCATAGAATGCCATTAAGCAGTGGAGTGGCCCTCCTCCGACAGATCTGCCGGAGCTGGTTCTCATTCCTTGTTGTGGCGTGAATGAATTTTCTTCGATGGTGGGGTGTTATCACCTAAGCCGACTTTCATCTGATGGGATGGAGCGGCAGAAGGGTAATCTGTCCGATGCCTGGGAGAGCCAGGCGCTGCCATAAATTACACCTTGCTTGTAATACAGTTATTGTAGGGCGATTGACCTGCGCACAATTAATTCTATTTTCCCTGAACCCTCCTTACTTCTAATTTACATTATGATCGTATATGTCTGAAAAATGATATCATAAAAAAGATGAATGTACTAATTACCGGCCTTATCTTGCTGGCCTGCCCATACCTCCTGGACCAGCTCGTCACAGCGTGTAAGTATGACACTTATTTCATCGTGACAGGCCGAGTGGCCTATAAATACAGCAGCAGCTGTCCGTCTCGCGCCCAGACACCATCCTTTGATGCTGCGCTTTCTGAAATGAACTGAGAATTGACAAACATATCCAAAGCCAAATTACCCCCAATGTCACTGTGAAATTAGGTTCCTGACCCTGCCTCTGATATATGCTTATTCTTCTACATATCATACACCCACTTCTCAATTTTCATGCATGGCTATTCAGTGGTTCTAGTGACATAGCCTCCAATAAAGGAGGTAAGAGGCATTTTAATACACCTGTGAAATGAGTCCATATTTGTCATGAATATGCTAAGGTGTGTGGGGGGGCTGTCACACCAGACAGGGGCCTAAATCCCTGGGCTTCATTGGGAGAAAGGTTCAGCGACTTGAACAGAGAGGAAGCAGAACTGCAGTAATATTTACTTTTGATTCAGGGTTGGGGGGAGTGGGGGGGCGGGGCGGCAGACCATAGAGTCATAACTGGGCTGGCCAACGTAAAATGTGGAGGGTCAGGGTGCGTTTGGAAAATGAAATGATGCTTTATTTGCCATTTGCATGAGTACATTGGAATGCTTCTTCTTGCATATCCCATCATGCTCTTTGCTGAGACATACAGATATACAGTTATGAGTGAAGCTTGGGGTCTGAGTGTAGGGGCAGGCTATTTATTAGGCACCCCCTGGAGCATTTTGGGGGTGCTGGCTTCCTCAAGGGCCCCAAGGACATGTACTGTAACTATGGGATTTGAACAGGCAACCTTCCGATCACAGACCACAAAAGTCAACAATACACCAAATTCTTACTGTAGCAGCAATATTATGTGTGAATAAACTGCTTTGCTTAAGTTCCATACTTTAAAGCAAGTACAAGTATAGTAATAATGCAGGTTAAGTTTCAAATGAACAAGCCCACATGACCCAAATGATGCTTTAAGGTAGCATGTACTGTGTATCCCTGTGACTAAAGTGTCACTGACTTCCAGTAAAGCCACTGTCATCACCGCTGCCTTACAGAAACTGAAACCCTTCTTCTATAAGAGGTTTAACTGGAGTCATGCTAAGGTCAAGATAGTGGACCTTAGCTGAAATCCCTGCTTTCACACACCACCAGGGGAATAAGGAACATACAGAGCACAGGAGATGTATAAGGGCAGCGTTTAGCATTAGCGCTAATCACAGCTCCGCGGGGGGGGGGGCACCGAAAAGTGGACGAGTGTCTGCAGGTAGATGAGAAGCACAGAAGTGGCTATGGGCTGCCACGCATTGTCCCGGCTACGTTTCTAACCTGCGATCTCGTCAGTGTGTGCAAATTCCAGAACCCCGCCTCCCCACCACCATTCTGTTTGCAGTTTAATCCATTCCTGTAAATGTGGAAGAATCACGGCTGCTCTTTTGGCCCAGGATTAGAGATCCTGGATTTCTGGGGGCAAGACACCTGGCCAGTGTGAAGCACTAGTGACTAATGTAGCACATTTGAGGCGTGATCGTCACGCAGAGCTTGATGGGGGTGATGGATGACAGGCAAAATGGGGGGGGGGGGGGAGCCACTGCCCCTAGATTTACTCCAGATCATCATTCCTTTGATCACTGGCAGGAGTTCAGAGATGACTCCATGCATCTGTCCAATCTGAGTGCTAATAGCCCATGCCTCTGCTTTTGGTAACACCTACGTATCTAGAAGGAATTTGCATGTTATCAGATAATTCTACTGTATCTAAGCGTTGACAGTGGCACACCAGGGTTGCCAACTCTCACGCATCTGGTGTGACACTCGTGCTTCCTGACTCTCACGCTCATGCGAGAAATCTTATGGCAAAAATATATTATTCCATTATTAACGTACAGTTAGCTACATGAAAAGCGTAGCGGCAGTTTGCAAAACCTACAAACTATTTACAAGGTAAAAAAAAAAACTGTTACACATGTAAATGTGTGTGTATGTGACTGCAGACTTGTCTCGAATTGAAAATCTCACGGCAGCTAGCTGACCAAAGTTAGCAACCCTGGTACACTCAAGAATCTGTATTAATACTCCGTGCTTAAAACAGCCTCAGGACCACATATTAAAATCGCTGACTCTACCCGAGCGAGTCTGTATTATCATCAGGCTGGTGCACTAAGGTCACAGGGCTCCCTGAAATGTCTTTTTATTGATGTAATTTGCTTTAGACTAATGTGTGATTTAATGATTGCCTTGTAAGGCGGCGCAGACGTAGAGGTCTGTCAAAACCACAGGGTCACATGATTATCTCATCTGGCTTTTATTACCACTTCGCCTCTTTGCTAACTCCAGGCCTCTAGCCTCTGGTCTTTGGCTTCCCCCATTTAAATATAAATGCAGAGGTAAAGACACGGACAAACCTTCAGCCCTTTCTGGCTTTCCCCCGCCTTTAAAACTCTCCCATCGCGGAGCTGCCTGTGATTATGAGGTGAGTCCTTCCTTCTCGGCACTCGGGAGTGGAGTCACACCTGTCCTGCCTTGAGCAGTGGTGTTGCTTTCCGTGAGACAGCACCTGCTTTTTCCCGGACGGGGAGAGAGCGGCTCGCCTGAGGCCGTACACATAGCAAAGCAGAAAATGCAGCAGATAGTCCCTGTACTGTGGGTCAGGCAGGATCGCGGCAAGATGTTAAAACAAGTAGACATTCCAGCTGGGAATGGATTTATCCAATGTAGTGCAGAAAGGGATTGTTTAGAGAAATCTTCCGCCCTTCATGCAAAACAACAACAAAATAATAATAATAATGATAATAATAATATTGTTATAATAATTACATTGTTTAGTATTATTATCATGGTGTGTATTATCTATTAGCCATTAGTATCATGTGTACTTTGGCAAGGATTGACAGCATGACCAGCATGCAATTGGTATTATGTAGCCCTCATATTTAGGAAGATAAATATCATTATTTAATTATTCAAACTGCTATTTAGGGAGAAATGAAAAAGCTGTTTAAGGAAATGTCGTCCATCCATCCATATTATGGAAGCCTGTCCATATGTCATTATAAGTAAAATCAGCGTGCTCAGATTTCCACTTTATACACAAATACAGAGATGATATTAGGAACAGCAGTCACATCTGGCAAAAGCAGGATAGTTCTCCCTGCTTAGCCCTCCAGCACTCACCTACACACACACACACACACACCTACTGGACTTATCCTTCGCAAGACTGACTTTCCTGCTGTCCCCTGAGAGTCTGGCTTCAAAATCACGCAAATATCTGAAATCAAAAGAATGAGAGAACATTTTAATAATGAGATATTAATTTAAAAAAATGAAAGTAGTATTAAAGCATGTGAAATGCTGTACACTTTGTGCCGTTGGATGGGTACGCTGTGTTCCCGCCTGCGGGTGACTCTGCGTGATGATTGGCTTATACAGTTACTCATCCATACCTACTGGGATGAGCAGCGTGTTAAGGTGCAGTTGTGTTCTGTTTATAGTGACTAACTTAACACCTCTAACAACACCACTTATTCCAGACCACATACCTGCTACCATCCAAGGCTGTAACTCACTAAGGGCACAACACACCGCAAGCCATTATGTCAAAACCTTACACCTACCCTGTGCCCCACTCTGCTGACCAAAATGTCACACCTTACGGAAAATGTGGATCGACTGCATTTAAAATTGCCTTTTGTATTTCGTAATCATATTGCAGTAGTTCATTTATGTCACAATCCTCATAAGGTAAACTAATTCCTGCCTTAATGTTAACACGGCTAAACTGGTTTTTAATCAGTGGCTGTCTGGGAGTTATTAATAGTTTGTCTGGGTCTTCTGTGGACAGAGAAGCTCTCAGGCTGTTAAGGGGGAGGGGCTGAGGTCCTTCCATGCCCATTCCCCTCGGTGAGAGATCAAGAGAGCTCTACAGTTAAAGAAAATGCCACATAAAACGTCCGCCTATCCATAAACTAGCTGGAAGGTTGCCCAGCCACTTGACTAAATTTAATGCAAGATATTTTGGGAGTTATGTTGGGGAGGGCCTGGTCACCCTGGTTATTTATCTGCCCACAGGGATCTGCCCCATCAGAAAGCCCGTCCACGTGCGGCGGAGTGTAACGCGCAGCCTGTTCGTCACGCTGGTGCCTCCTGGAAACTGAGCACATCCTCCTGGACAATGGGCCGCGTGGCCACTCCGCACGGTGGGCCGCTGACACCGACAGGAAGTTCAGCAGTGTCTACAGGAAATGCTTTCCCTTTGCACAACCGTAGGTTTGCTGAAAAAATGGTGCAATAAATAATAATACTCTTAAGGTGCAGGTGATTTTGAGCTGGACAATATCACACTCGATCTCCCAACGATGCATAATGCATTTGAGTTTTATTTATTGACATTCTTGTGACAATTGTTTATTCTCCTTCCATACCTACTTTTCACACTCGAGTGAAGCTACTCAGCTTAGATCATTATAGAACTGATACTCACTCTCTACACAGAAACCTGGACTTATGAGCCAGACCCAGATCATATCTCAGGCTAAATAATGACCTGCTAGCACAACAAAATGCTGCTAATTCACAGCGTATAATTCATGTTGGATCTCAGATGACACGGGCCGCTGTTCTGCACTGTGTCACCGAAACTGCAGCAGATAGCTATGGAGAGTTACAGTAGGTGAGTGAGTTCTTTCTGCTATTTGGGGAGGCAGATTGGGGACGGAGCCTGTTTGAGATGCAGAACGAAAGGGAAGGAACAGGGTGTGGGGCCCGGTTTTTGTTCTCTGCCCCGGCGGGTTCCGGAGGGTCAGTACGAATTAGCCAGGGAGGAGGAAGACGCAGGAGTAGCAGATGACAAGCCTGAGGATTAAACACGTCGTTCCAAAGTATAGATCATGAGTCTGCCAGGGGAGGTTTAAACAAAAAAACAAAAAAGACAATGTTGACCTACTACTCATGAAGTGAGCGAAGAAATGAGCAGATCATTAACAAACAAGTCCCTGGGGCCCGAGTGCCAGGATGATACAGACAGGGGCCCAAGTTAGTCCAGGGGCCTCCTCCGGATGTGGGTGCATGTGCTGCAGGTCAGGTAGGCGGGGACGTTTGGTGGCGCTTGCAATTCTCCAGGTGCGCTCGGTCGCTAGGTCACTGTCAGCGCCTATTTTCCCTGTCCGCCAGGTCCAATTTCCATACGCTCCATGAAAATGGATACGCCGTGCTCTGCCGCCGCTTCCCACGCCTTCACGCTTTGTGCCGTCGGTCTGGAGCAAGAGGGAGGGTAGGTGAGGCTAGCCGGCCCGTCAAGAGCGCGTCGCTCCAATTTAGGCTAAATCTGCCTCATTTATTCCCCCTGCTCTTTCATTCTCCTTTTATTCCTTGGCTCTCCTCTTCTCCTATCCCCGTCGCCCCAGTAAGGCTCCTCGCTTTCACAGAGCGGCGCTGGTGTCAGTCTATCAGAACGTGAGCAAAGTACTGATGACTGCCTCCACATTTTAAGCCTTTTGATGCCAGGCTGACCCTGTGAAGAGGATTTTGAGTCTAGAACCCTTCACATGACTCTTTTAAATTCACATAAATAAAGCACCTTATGGGCTAAAAAATAGCCCCCGAGATTTAGCACTACAGAGCGCCCAAGAATCCCAAGACAATTGTCATGGATATTACACAAGACCAAGAAGTAGAGGCCTCTGAGACAATCGTTGGGTCCTAGCAGACTTTTTTTTCTCTTGTTCAGTTAGCAGGCTGATGGGATGCTGACAGGCCAGTAAGTAGTTTGTTTAACTCCCGGAAAGTGAATGTTGGCACCTGAAATAAATAAATGCTTTATACACACCAGGACAGAAGGACTGCAGCAAAGGATCGGGTCAGAAGAGAACAGGGGAGCCCTTTACGAGCCACATGCAAAACAGTGTTGGGGAATTAGAAGGGGCTGAAAAGGTTGTGTACATTGCAGCAATGTCGCCATTATTAGTCTTCTTGTACAGAGGTTTCTACCTGACAATTGGACGATTGGAGGATTAGGCACTAACAGGCCTGTGTAGTGTCCTGTCTGACGCAGGGGGCTCATTCATGTGCAGCCTTGGCATTTCAGTGGGGGGAAGCCAACAATCTGAGTGCCAGAACCAAAGGGAACAATAAGGTGGATCTTCTAAGACAACTGGAAATGACCATTTAAACTGCTAATTCTGGAATATGGAAATTTTTGTGTTATTAAAATTTCTGTGAAATGGATAATGTGGCTCATTTAAAAAAGGACAGCGATTTAAAAGCATAACCTGACCACGGCCCCTCCCTGGCTGAGCAGCCATGCGCAGTCAGGTGTGCAGTATTCCTGGTACTGTTTCTAGCTCACCATGTAGCCTGGGCAGTGACACACACACACACACACACCAGAGAGGTATTCATATCCATTGTATTCTTTTGTAAGGGCATAACCCTAATCCTAACTACAATAACCCTAATCCCTACCCAGCCCTAACCTTAACCATAAGTAACCAAACAAAATGCAAGACATTTTTAGTTTTTGGATTGTATTGACAGATTTTTATAAAATTCTTTCCCCTTGTGTCCCCACAATCCACATAGCAAGATGAATCGGATGAACCGGATATGGGACAAATGTTGTTCAGAAATCGCCACAGATCCATACACCAGATCAGCCCCAGTGTCATTTTGCACTATGGACCAATACTGGTCTGAATCCGCTTTCTGGATTTGAAATGGATAAGAACTCTGTATGGGCCAGATTTACATGGAATGTTACCAAATATGGCCTGTATTTACACCAGAATCAAAAGTTAAATTCAGGTCAAGCTCAGATGGGGCAGTGAGTGGCTTGGTGCGCTGAGTCTCTGCGCCTCTGAGTGTGAGGTTGCTGGTTCAAGCCCGGGCCCTGGTGGAGTGGTCACATGTCTGTGGGCCCTTGAACAAGGCCTTTAACCCCCGCAGCCCCAGGGCTGTTGGCAGACCTGTAAGATGGTAGATGAAGGGTTCTGGTGTAGCTGGTCTTGTGCAAATAAAATCATTTATTAATGTGTGTCACTCCAGCATCCTGTCAGGATGCTAGAGCGGAAATGTAAGTTTTATATTACTATACTGGAACACTTCTCTTCATACACTCCACAGCTTAGAGGGCATACATCTAAGGGTTGAAGGCCTTGCTCAAGGGCCCACAGACATGCAACCGCTCCACCAGGGCCAGAGCTTGAACCAGCAACCTCACGCTCAGAGGTGCAGATCCACTCACCACCCACATATGTTAAGGCAGGATCCTGGAGTGAAACTGGTCAGCAGTCAGTCTGAGTCACATTTAACAAACAAACATGCTTTATTTGCACGGGTATAGGTACATTACAGTGCTTCTCTTCACTGACTCCATAGCTTGGGGGGGGGGGGGGGGGTCACAGTGCAGGATCAGCCAATGTGCA
>JAODUD010000019.1:1315263-1337641 GCA_026784285.1 Stomatorhinus walkeri | reverse complement strand
CTAGGCTGAGCTTGCAGTGAATACCCAGGTACAGCTAGGCTTGGCTTCCAGTGAATGCCCAGATACAGCTAGGCTGAGCTTCCACTGAATGCCCAGGTACAGCTAGGCTGACCTTCCAGTGAATGCCCAGGTACAGCTAACCCGAACTTCCAGCGAATGTCCAGGTACAGCTAGGCTGAGCTTCCAGTGAATGCCCAGATACAGCCAGGCTGAGCTTCCACTGAATATCCAGGTACAGCTAGGCTGAGCTTCCAGTGAATGCTCAGGTACAGCTAGGCTGAGCTTGCAGTGAATACCCAGGTACAGCTAGGCTTGGCTTCCAGTGAATGCCCAGATACAGCTAGGCTGAGCTTCCACTGAATGCCCAGGTACAGCTAGGCTGACCTTCCAGTGAATGCCCAGGTACAGCTAACCCGAACTTCCAGCGAATGTCCAGGTACAGCTAGGCTGAACTTCCAGTGAATGCCCAGGTACAGCTAGCCTGAACTTCCAGCGAATGTCCAGGTACAGCTAGGCTGAGCTTCCAGTGAATGCCCAGATACAGGTATAAATGGTATTGGAGCAGGAACTACACAACAACTTCTAAAGAAAGCAAGAACCTAAAAAAATACTATTCAATGTGCAGAAAATGCAACATTAAAACATTTGGGGAAAGGTAGAGTGGTAGCAGGCTAGTACAGGACTTCCTAGAATAGATGGGTTTCTTGGAGGTGGAGAGCAAGTGGGATGACTGGTTGTTGTTGGGCAGCTCATTCCAGTTCCGGGAACCGCACATTAGAATCTTCTGGACTGACAGTTCTGGCATTGTGGACGGATCTCCCAGCATCGTTAGTTTGCGGACCAAAGAGGTCGAGATGAAATGTTAGCCTGACACTTACCTCATGCTGTCCCCATGTGTGACGGTGCCTGCAAAGGGGAGTTAAGCTTCTGACGAGCACCCTAACCATGTGATCCACTAACTGCCTAGCTAGCTCGCATTGCCCCTGCACACACCGGTACCCACACCATCCTCTACTGCTCCAAAGACCATGTGGGATGTGGTGAGAGGAAGCCCTGTCTAAGACCCAGCAAAATGAGCCCTTCATCCAGCAGATGTGCAGCGGACTCCGGCAATGACAGGTGGAGAGAGATTATGGTGAGAAGAGCAGGTTAAAGGTGAGACAGGAGAAAGAAAACTCCCACAGACTCAGAGACAAAAGCCCGAAATGTTTAACGGCCGCAAACTTCAGCACCGCCTCCAGGATCTCTGCTGTTGAAAGAAAATATGTTGCTCGCTAGAACCGATTCCACAATTTATTTTTACACCTCATTAAAACATAGATTCTGCAGTAATGCCACATCTAAAGAAATGGATATGTGTGTAATAGCTGAAGAGCAGGTAGGCTCTTCTATCTGGATCCCTGTCACTGTGCTGCTTACCTGGGTTCTGCAGTTTTCCATGCGGACTTTATTGTCTGCCTCTCTCTTGATTTTATAGAATAGTTACACTGAGACATGCTCATTCCAGAATGCAGACTGTTTTATTCAGAGTTTGTGCAGTCCTGCCACATTCAGGAATTTTCCAACCACCCTAAGAAAATTGCCATCTTTTAAATCTCTTGATTTCTTGACCACTTTCTAGGTGAACCCTTCTGTATATCTTTTGTTTCTTTTCATTAATATAATAAGAGTAGAAGAATTTCAATAGTGTGGTCCAATGTCACACCCTATGCCAATGAACTAAATGGTAAAATTAAGCAGACTAGCAGCACAGGTTGATGTGAAAGATACTCATAATTTATTACTTTGGTAGAGCGAAATGACTTCATCAGGGGTATTCATCAGTAATTTTCTATGTCCATAAACCCCACTGTTCAAATGCTACCTGTTATTTTAGGTGGCAAAACATACAAAGGAGGAGAATTTGCCATTTTCATTCTGTTTCTTCTGAAAATTGAACTATTCTTGCTCCATCACACATCAGTCAATCCTCCACACACGAAAAGTTCACCGACAGAAACGGCGCGCCAGGAGATCCGTCATGTTACTGCCACGGCTGAGGCGTTAAAAAGAAAACAATCGCGATTGTTGCGTCAGCTCAGAACATGGCGGCCCAAAGAGCTGACAGGTCAGCAGGTCGGCATGCACATCACAGGGGGCACCAGCAGCATACCCATGCTCCTGACAGGTGCTAAAGCCCCACACATCACTGCTAAATATATGGCATGTATATACCAGTAAATACAGCATTCTAGTCGTTATTAATCAATCACAGATGTTGCTAATTCACTTTGTCCTGATTCTGCTATTATCACAAGCAATTTTGGAGTCTTCTGGCCATAGAATTTGTGAGGAATGTTTTAAGTGTGTCAAAACCTAGCTTAGCTGTCAATGGTGTTTATTTGTGAAAGGTCTGAAGCCAGCTATGTGCCTTTTCAAAGTAACAATAAACACAACGCCAACACTAATTCAGACTGTTTTGGGAGTTTCACACAAACACACCAATCTAAATATATGGGCTGGTGCAGGACAGCTGAGGGCATTAACGGGAGATTTACACTACTACAATAAAACTGTAACATTTGTTGCCTGTTGTAATCATCTACAGCAACTGTTCACATCTTCAGCAAGTTGGTCTGAATGTAGTTCCCCACAGTTACATACCAGACAATAGTACTCAGACGACATTGGACATGTTGGTTAATGACATCCTATGACGCAAAATGCATCCTGGACTAAGGGACCCAAAATGCACTTGAGATGATAAATATAGTGGCAATGCCTAACAGAAACCTTATAGATACTACTCTCAGGTGACTGCATCCAATACAATAACTGTATTCTGATGTGCACCGTGTTCAATATGGACAGCACAGTGAACACAGGACATAAACATAATTACATAACAGAACATAAACATATTTCCTGTCATGACTGTTTTATAAGGTTATGGTTCCATCCTTGTTTCTCTGAGGGGACTGGCCATTCCCAGCCCTTCAGACAGCACTCGCATCTGGGTGTTCACAAGGCCAGCCCACCAGCTTCACCCTGGAACCCAGCCCCACCCGGCATGTCTTTTGGGTTGGTGCTGCCCCAGAGAGAGGCGGGAGAGGGCACACCGGGAATGCAGAGGCTGTGCCGTTTCGGGAAAGTTGCAGCTTCTCACTCAGGCAGGATCTGGGGCCTGAAGAAGAAGCGTCGCGGACAGCAGGGGCAGCCGCTGGCTCGTTTTGTCCCTGATGTCATCGGATCAGCCTGTCCCCGGAGCTAAGGCAGAGTTTGGTGACCTCTGTAATCAGCACGCTGCAATGTCGACATGGAACATTTGACTGAAATAAAGAAGGGGACCTGCTGGGCACAGCGTCCCCTGGTGGTGGATAGCTTATTGACTCCTCTGTGGTGTCTGCAGGGAGGACAGCAGGAACCGTTGGCATTAAAAAAGCATGGTGCTGCCCTGGATGCAGCACTGACTTTCCGAGGCTGAGGAACATTTCGAGTGTGGCTATAAATTTTATTACTTTAAATTTCCATCCGTTTCCCGTATCTGGTACCGGATCCCAAGAGACACAGGGCATAAAACGGTGGAACAAGACAGGATGCCAGTTCATCACAGCAGTTTCCAGTGTTTTAATTCAGCATAGTTTTCCAGAACAAAAATACTTCCACTTTTAAGTAGTATAATGAAAAGTCTAATGACATTATAATACACATGCATATTAAAGGTTCATAAAAATATTTACTTTATTTATCCTTTAGCATAAATTATGTGATTGCATTGATTATATTCTAGTGCTACTGCTAGTGTTGAAAACCTGATTTCTTTGACACAGTCTAATATTAAATTTACACTGTAATACAATTTATTTATAATATTCCTGCATTTCGGTATGAATTAAATTTCATACTTTCGGTTCCTGGGCATGAGAGCATACATAAAATATGCAGGATGTATAAGACAACAGTAATTATTTAGCTTGCCAGTAATCTTTCGTTAAACTTGGGCAGTAGCTAAAGCTAGCTTGGCTGGCAGGCATAAGTAGGGAAAATATCCTCCCATCAAGTCAAATGAGTTCATATCACAGCTGTCGAAACAGCTCAAGCAATTCACCAGCATTATTTATTCATACTGCCGCTGTCTGTCTCGCACAAAGAGCCAACGTGCTTATTTTTCACTCCCTAATCTAACACCATCTAACGGTTTAGCGTTCCCGTTTTCTGTCTTGCCATTTGGCTGTCTAAAGGTTATCATCATGACAGCAGGCACGGAATATGGGCAGGTCGGTGAGAGAGAGGCCAGCAGACGCACGGGTATGTGCGAGTCATGAAACAGCGGCGGGAAATGAAAAACAAAAGGAGAGGAGAGGGACGATTGGGTGACGGGGGGGCACTGAGGGGCCGGGGCAACTCTCTGTGATTTATCAAACCTGAAAGCACTTTTGAGGTAGAAAACGGGCAGGATACAGGTCAGATGCTCCATCACATACTCACTGGGCTCAGCAGCCCGGCAAGCTCGCTCAGGCCACCACGGAAGAGGCTTCAAAGGCCAGCTTCGAGGACTCCAGGTTTTTAGCTTCAACGAGGAACAGCTTGCCAATTTACCCTGTATTTTCAGGGCACCTGATCACCACGTTACATTTCATTTACTCAGCAGACACGTTTATTCAAAGTGACACACATTTTTGAGGAAGCAGGATCGAACAGTTCCTGTAGCAAGTGGGGGTTAAGGCCCAATGGCAACATCACTCTGTTGACTCAGGGACTTGAACTGGCATCCTTCTGATCCCAGACAAGGCATCCTGAACCCACCCCCACATGCATATAGCCCAGCTCCTGCCTTTCCAAACATTACAAGCAAATTCCTCTTTAAAAGGTAAATCAGTGATCACAATGGCACAACTTGTGAGGAGTCAATAAACTATCCACTTTAGTTACCCCCACAGAAAGATTAAGGCAGAGCCACAATGTTGATGTACAAAAATTTCAGTCTCACAGACTGTACACTGTGCAAATATACCACTCGGTGATGAAGTAATGTTTCAGTTCAGTGTTAAGTGGGTTAGCATGAAGAACGAAACAGCTGGAATGGACTTCAGCAAGAGATAGAGAGCTGATACTGTCTGGTTTAATGAATGCTGAAATGTGATTTAAATTCTGAATTACTGCATTCAGCTGAGCACACAGCATACTATATTAAATGTTAAACCTAAGTGATCCATTCGATTAAGACTGAGACACATCTGATATAGCGCCAAACAGGATATTTGATTTAAAACGTTCCATGACCCAACCGGTTTTGATGTTTTACAGGACTTGTAAAATATGAGATTGCTGGCATCATAATTCATCTTGGATACAAGTGCCGATTTAATAAACAAAGGGGAAAAAAGTGTAGAAAAATCAGTCACCTGCTATTTCAGTCCCCTGTTAAGTTTTATATCTGCGCAGTGTCTGAATGTTCACCTAACTTCACAAAAATATTAAGAGGATTTTTATAACCAGCTTTCCAGTTAACTACCTTTATTTTTTATTCATGTCATATTGAAGGAATTGCCTTATAAAAAGTTCTGTAATCTTGGGCTGCTGAACCCCTGAAAGTTTGCCTCGGTATACGGTTGACTGGGCACAAAGTTAACCCTCATCCCAAATCCTCCCGGAAATTTAATGGGAAAACTGTGTTTAAATATTGTAAATCCTACACGGTTTGGGACCTGTTTTTTTTTCTTCCTCTGAATGGGCTTCTGTGACATAAAAGAATAATCCATGGTTATTTTGTATAGGGTGCGTTCAAGTATTGCAGATGTTTGTTGATAATGACATCTTTCTGTAGCATCACAAAAGAGTCACATTGGCTCTGATGTCAGCAGCACTGACCTGTGAAAAAAAGCTAACATGGTCGCTTTGGTAAGCGAGAGTATTTAACAGGGGTGTACTCTCCTGTGGGTGACACCTTGAATTTTAATGGATGCTTCTCCTATATCCCTCCTTTGCAACACAATCATTACAAATTGATTGCAAAATAGCTAACAATCATGATTAAATCATTAAATTCTTGTCTATGCTTCAGAGAATGGGGAGAAAATTAACTTCCCACCAACTTAATTCTTTTCCCCGAACATGAAATAATGATTTTCTGCCAGTCTAATTACAAAGCCAACATCTGATCAAGCCGGCATCCAGAGGGGATTATCACATGTGCGAGTATTAGACCTCATTACCAGCTTGAGTGCAAAATTATTACATCTTGTAATTGGATGGTGAGATTTATATACAGATCGGGACGGTTTCTCTAAGATTGTAATTACAAGCTTCATTGGTTAGTTACTTATCAGAACTTTGCAGGAAAACAAAACAAATGACCAGGCAAAATGAGAATTTCATTAACCTATGGACCCAGCGCGGGGGGGAACCCGTGTTAGGCTCGTGTTTGCATTAAAGGAAATGGTCTCATCCATTTCAGTGCCGGCCTGTGCTAGCTGAGCAAAACAGTCTGTTTCATTTATTTAACCTGGGTAATCTGTTCTGGATGGGGGGAAAATACTAACTGTAAATGAGCTGTCTGCTCTGCAAGGATGAGCTCGATGTATCTATTACTTTAGACTAACTGGCTGTGAAGGGGGTCATTTCTCCTGGCTGAGAGTAGGGGAAAAAGAGGACATTGATTTCTGGATCAGCTGTTTGCCCCTAAGAATTTTGGGCTTGTACGCATCTGGAACAAGATTAAGAGGGGGAGTGTTATGAAAGCACACACACACACAGAGGAAGAAAATGAGTATCTCACAGTGTAAATAACCTCTAACAAACAGGCAGCAGATCAATAGCAGATTTGATGAAGTTGGGCCAGAAGAAGAAAGAGAAATAAAAATGTTCAATTACTTAGAGGACTATTTTTAAAATTAACAAATACACAAATAAAATAAGTGATTTCAAATTGCAAATCAGTGTTGGCAGGTCAGGCTGCCTGCTACTGATCTTGGCATTACAACCCTCCAATCAGAGGCTCATGGGTAATGGAGTTGTTATTGAACTTCATAGCTGGGATTAGATTCTCAGCAGAGATCAATGCTGCTCTAAGATGGGACTGATAAACCCTTGATAGGAATCTGAATTCCCAAAGGTACCAAGTGCACTGTGCTGCACTTGGGTACAGAGGAGGGGATCAGGGCTTTAGATAAACATGGAGTTCTTGAGCTTATCAGAGTACTTCATACAAAAGGCAGTACCCCACGCCAATCAGAGAGCTTCATGTAAAATGGAATGTCTATATACAGAATGTGCACATTTGTGAGATGTCCTCAGAAGACATTTATGGGCCTTTTATTTGGAGGATTATAATACCGTACATTATTACATACCATGATGTACATACCATGAGGTACATACCATCAACTCTCACCCATGGGCAGGCAGAAAATAGGGAAAATGTGGCCTAACAATGCAATATTCATCCATCCATCCATTCATCTTCTAACCATTTATGCTGGTCAGGGTTGGGGTGAGGGGGAATGAAACCTATCCAAAGCTGCACAAGGCTGGGGTACATGCTGGAATACATACATGAACTTGGAGGAAACCCATGCAACATGGAAAGGACACACAAACTGAGTTATGAGGATTATGGGTAGGTTTCGAACCACCAACCCTTGAAGTGTGAACCACCATGCTGCCTTTTATATGAACGCTATAATCATCTTACTGGTTCACACTTACCATTTGACATGAAAGGCAAACCAACAAAGAGCAGCATCCTCTAGCAGCCCTGAAACCAGAGAGAGACCACTGCACACGCACATACCAAAGACTGGGGGGGGGGGACTGGACTGGTTTCATTATTCTATTATGGAGCTTTTCTCTATCCTGGCTGCAGCTGTTTAGCCAGCACAGCATCAGAAGGGATCGATGCTAGATCAATAACGAAGGCAAATCAATCACAGGGGGTTTCTTTTCAAAATATTTAATTAAAAACATGGCGGAAAATAACCCCAGGATTTATTGTTTGATGCTTAAAAGCATTACCGATTTTGCTTTTCTAAATTTTCATATTGGGACCCCTGCTCTGCTGGTAAGAAGGATTAAAGGGGCCGGGGGAATTGTGCAGACACTTTTCCAATACAGAATAATGTGTATATATTCATGATTATATACTCAACTGCTTTTTCTAATCCACTCCGCTCAGCAAGTCATTTCATTAGTGGAGGGAGGAGACTGTTCAGGTTAGATGGGTCTGATCTGACTGTTTATCATTTGAATAATTAAACAATAATACAAACAAGCAACTGATATTGTTCAGTCTTAGTCCACCAGTGCGGAGCATGAGTCTTACTCTGGAGGGCGCTGTTCAATACATTATTATATAAGGACACTGATGGTGAAAGTGTGCAGACGGAGCAGGGAGGGGGGCGTTCTCTACCGGGGCCGCTTATCGACGTGTGGCTACCGCAGCGCCGTCCTGAAATATTTCCTCTGGCCCTGAGGCCCTCGCCAGTCGCATAATTCATGCCTGAATATTTATTGATCGCTTTGGTAATTTGTATGCAAACAGTGGAAATGGTTTTCACTTAAAACGGAGGGCCAGGGTGAGGCCTTCAGAGAGAAGACTGAACAGTAAGAATATCACTGGGCTGTGACTGTGGAGAGTGATTTAATGAGGAGCAGTGTGGCTGCGGTCTACAACACAGCAGTTAGGGGGCAGCACTGAGCTAGCCCCTAAAGTCTAATGGTTATTGACAGTGGCTGGGGCTGCCCGGTCGCAGGGTCACAGCCTGCTCAGCGGCCTATTTCACCACGTCTCACGTGCCTGACACTTGTTCCCTCTTGCATGTTAGCGGTGCGATCTAATTCTATATGCGGATACAGCTGTCTGTACACAAAAAGCACCTGAGTTGCTCTTGGTAGCACAGTGAATGACTCCCTTTTCAGATTGGGGGGTGGGTTCACTCACTGGACTGCACGTTCTTGCTGGCAATGGGGCGTACTATCACAGCAGAACTCTGTACAGAGATGAAACCCCCTTTTTGGTTAAACCATTGTGACATCAGCCAAAATTTTCAACAAGAAGCTGGCATTAACTGGAATTAATTTTGTAGGCTACTCCGACCATAACCATATGTACAGTGATCGTAGCAAATGTTGTCCGCCGTGACAGTCGCAAAAACTGGTGTTTGAAATGCAACCATCAGATCAGCCTGAAGACTGTCATTCATCCCAGACTGGACACAGGGGCCACGACAGACTGCAGAAGGCAAGCTTTTTGAGTCCTTCCGTCATTATATTTCATAAAAGGGATTCGAAAGTGATGACAAACAGATAGCCTAGTTTGGGAGTCATAAATAAGTATGACACAATGCCTATTTAGAATTCCAATGACCTTTGCAGAATCCCCTGTTCAGTGGCAGGACCTGCACCACTTCACAGGATTGTTACGGGAAACAAATCCGGCATGTAAATCACAGCCATATAAAATCAAAGCAAGATTAAGCACTTAATTCAATTAACCATTCATTGCATTCGCTAAATATCCGTGGACCTTAAGTGCGCGCGTCAGATCAGGGAGGGGCCAGTGCGTAAGGGGCTGAGCTTATGTGTTGTCTGAGCCTGTCTTTGGTAGGTAAGACGTCCACACAGTTACAATCTATCTGTCAAATGTAATGGGGGTGAGAGGGGGTTGGGGCGAGCTCTTTACCCTAATGCACATAACATCAATGTATTACAGTGTAACTAAATGGTACTCAAACATTATAGGGTCGGCATAAATAAAAGGGGGAGAATGATGGAGCTGGTCTGGCCCACTTAAAATCGAGTGGTACCGGCACGTTTTCATTCTCCATTTCCACCACAAGCACAAACATCGTGCTGACAGACATGCACAAGACGCTTGCAATAACCCATACAAACGAGCGCCAGTTCTCATACCATTAAACATCTGCTGTCAGACGGCTTAAAACGTCCATGCGCTACTAACGTACCACCAAATGTACATAACAAAGTATTTTCAATTTCACTGTGCCATTTTGTTAAATATTACCAGCCCCTGCGCTCCTGTCCGTCCGGTTTGTAGAAATGAGCAATCCTGTATTATGGATGCCATAGAAAGGCTGAATGATTTTACAGAAGCAGTACACGTGGCTTGAAACGCCTCAGCTGGAAGACTGTCATTCATCTCAGGTGGATAAGCACCTCCGGTAGTACGACAGCTGGCAACGTTAACCCGCCTTGCATTTTAATTTGGTCCTGCAGTTAACTTACTGCATTATTGATCGACCAAAATACCGAATCGATGTTCTTCTTGTTACCTAGCCACTCTGGTGTAAGACAGTGATAATGTCGCCCGGAGTAATTCTCATTGCAAAAGACACCTATACGAAATAACATCAATACAAACAGGGGACGTAGCCGTATAAGAAAAGTGAGAGAAACAGAGAGTAAAGTTCAATACGTCTAGGAAAAAGGCGTTTTCTAGAATCTTACGTAACTATAAATATTGCTAACTATGCTGTTAACTACCAGTGCCATTGTTTGCATAGTCGATGCAGCAGCAACACCAATTTATTATTATTATTATTATTATTATTATTATTATTATTAATAATAATTAATGTTCGCAATAAATCTGGGCAGAAAGGCTACAATAACCATCCGTCTCTGCGCTATCTAAGATGATGAATTATCGTGCCCCAGTGGTTTTGAGGGGGGGGGAATGTTTAAGGTTTCTTACAAAAGAAACCATGAAGATGTCACTGCGTACAGACGTGAGTAAATAACACTGGAATATCTAGATTCGTTAATAAAAGAGCCAGGAACCCCCCAGGACGAGCAGCATAATATTTACCAAGGCAGTGTAGAGACTGCAGCGAGAAACACACCGGGCGCTCTGACCTTCCCAATCAATTATAGCCCATGGCTCCCGGGTGCTGCACGATTTAGCCACAAATTCCCCCTTTATTGGCTCTTTCTAAAGCCCTGCCTTCTCCTTAACACCTCCGGGTGACCCCCCCCTAAGAAATTAGCGGAGACATGCGGAGTAGGCATCTCCACTACAGCGGTAGCTTCGGACGATCAAGTGTTAAGCACCTTTGTTGTTGTGGGGGCTGTAAGCATGCCACTAGGAAAAATAAATAAAAGGCTCAATAACTGTACATTGCCTTCATTTAATAATTTAAACTTTCCTTCGTGCGTCACCTCTGCTTTTCGTTTTGTTTTACAGTCCTTCACACCTATTCCATTCCCTGTTATTGATTAAACAGTAAATGGATCAGTAAATTAAGAACGCTGCACAAAATGCTAGTGTTACAATGATTACGAAGTACACTTTGGATGTTAGCGTATTTTATTGGCCTGCTTGAATTAGTTTTAACTTATGCACCTTCTGAAAATAGTGAAATGAAAAGGCGGGAAAATCTACCTGTGTCAGTTCAGAAAATAAGGTGAAACTACCTACACGGCATATAGCCTACAAAATGTTACACCGTAACGCACGACGTAATTTTATTAAAATACTTTACTACATCATGAATGGTTATTAAAACAGCTGTTGGTATAAGAATCAGTTCAAATCCCTTTCCGATCATGAAATCACACCTTACGCTGGTTAACACTTTTAATGGTTTTAGTGTTATATTCTGGTTTTCCCAAGAGTACAATAAGAGTACAATGAAACTTGTATATACAGTAATCTGTTAAAGCAACACATTTGATTCTATATTAAAATACAAATAAGCTTTTATATGAAGAAAATCCTTTAGCCATAAAATGTTATATACAGGCAACCAGAAATATTTTAATTGAAAGGGCGTTCTTTGTATAATTTAAGATAAAGAAAATCATTATGAATCGTAAGGAACTATAGGGCTACTATATTCGAGACATCTGCTTTATAATAACCACGATCTTCCATTTAGCATTCAAATAGGATACTTCGGACGTTTTCAGTTACATTTTGTAACACAGCCGCAGTCGTGCAAGTTAAATGTATCACACGTATACGCACCGTGTTGAGATTTGTGAAACACGATAAACCGAGGCGTACATAACTTATTTCATGTAAGACTAAAAGTAGACTTTGTAGGATATCCTTCATGATCGATATCAAATAAAATAAGCAAATCACATCAATCTCGAAATGTTCATCGTCATTCTCCCTTTGGCTGTAATAAAACCTAAAGGCATGAAATTCCAAGTAGGCAGTGAATGATAAAACCTTAATTATGTATTTGCGTCTCCTTTCCAAAATCCCAAAATAAATTCTTGTCAGCGCAGTCGAAAAAATGGGATTTGAGGTAATCCGACCTTCCAAATAGCACCCTCACACAATCTCCTCCAGTTCGTCAAATGCACACACATCAAGGCTGATTAACTGCATGTATTTTCTTTTTAAATCAGTTAACCAATTAACAGATTTTGATCTGTAACTTGATTCGCCGGCGATAAGGAAAGCTAAACGTGTCTTCTGTCACTTTGAAATAATAAAGTTTCACAACTATAATTTGAAGAGCCCCTATTTGAAGTCTCATCTGACCTCTTTTCTTGTTTCTAATTTCATTATGATTCTTTTGAGTCTTGTGTATTGCAGTGAGAACATTTAGGGCCTACTCAACGACATGTTTATTCGTGAGAAGATGTGAGGATGCATCTATTTTGCATTCGTATAAAGAAGCTCAACAATCAGATCACAGGCTCAGCCAGATTACAACGGCCGCTTATGGGACGAAGCGATAGTAACATAAACACACCTGAATCCTAACACTTAAACGAATGAACGGTGAAGTCATGCAAAATATCGCGTTATATATAAACCACAATAGTCGGTTATAAGGCAAAAAAATGACATTTAACACACCCGTTATTAAGAGGAATAACATTACGAGAAATTGGCTACATATAAAACCGTGCATGTAATAAAATACGAACCGGGGATATTTTTTCGTAGGTTACGGAAACTAACGCCTATGGTTTCCGGGCCATATTTAAATATGTTTGTTCGTGCATGGGCGTATAATAGAAATAATGAACCATCGCCTCTTAACGTGTTACTAGGATAAGAGGTGCATGAACTTTGAGCGCTGTTGTGCAGAACTCAGCTTGCAGGCGCGTAGGCTAAGCGAAACCATGCGCCTTTAATTTTATTGTAACCGCTTTCTTATCGTTGGATTTACTTGGCCGTGCGGGGAAATGCGGTTTATTTCGCCAAAGGAAATTGATTGGATGGTTTAATAAAACAATCTATTCATTTTCTTAAATACGCACCTTTATATTTTATCAATTCGATTGAAAATACACTAAAAACTGTTTTAGATATACCGAATGCTGCAAATAATGATTTACATGTAGGCCTATAATGTTTAACAGCTACAATACTACGATATCAAAGCTACACTATTGTGGGACGTTAACTGCATTACTGAGCGCTAAGTGGTGATCACCATTTTGTCTGAATAGAACCACAGGCGGTTTGTAATATGTGGACTACGTAAAAATCAAGATTCGGTCGGGTCGTCGTCAGTCTTTGGACATTAAGCAGTAACATTTAGAATTTGCATTTATCATCCAGGATTTTCTAGTGTCAAACATGAGAGATAATATAGCCTATCGGTTATTATCACTGACAAATAACGAATAATCAGTTAAAAGAAGATTAAGGATTTCAACAACTACAATGCTCGATCGGATCACTAAAACAAAATTGGAATACATTAGTCTTTTAATCCTTTCGTCAATATTGCAGGATGGCTATTGTAAAATTGCAAGCAATAAATTATTTAATTCTACTGTTTTGAAAATTGTTCAACAGAAAAACTTAACAGTACAAAGCTGCTTCTTCCGGATTTTCATAAGTTGATTCGGGAAATTTATAACTAGCATCTGCTTGTGCTATAGAACCACACTGTGTACAAAGTGAGTTTTCGGAAATTAACCATCCTGTGAACCAAAAATCACTGAAAATTTTCGCATAACGAGTTTTTTTTTCAACTATATCAAAGAAATGCTTTATACCGACGTACACTCAAATCTCAATTACATATCTAGATTGTCCCACGTTTTAGCAGTATTGTTGCCAAAAGTATCACCTTTTAACAAATAACGACTCACAACTGTATCGTCTAAAGTTATTAGCTATTAACTGCAGAAATCAGATCTCTAGAACTAGTTTAATATGTGCATTAGCGAGAGTTATTCACGGTGACGCTGCTGTTAAGCATTTACAAACAGAGCCGTCAGACTAGAAAGCTTCCGAGCCTGCTCCTTCGTGCGTTACGTCGCCTTGAACCTCAAAACAACAAGTACCGCGGTAGATAGAAAGATATATGTTCTTGCGTTGCTGGAGGCTATTGTGAGTGGCCCCGAGAAAAGTAGTCAAACTGACACAATATCAGTAAAAAAACACATTGTATGTATAGGCAAAATTTTAAATTATTGTGCATGAAAGTTACCATCTAAGCTACAAAAGTTTATTAAGAATTAGAAGGATTAGTTGCTGTAGCAGAAAAAGGAACATAATTCTCTCAATTGTTTAAATTTGGGTTCCGTTAGATACATTTTAATTGATCATTATGAACAGCATTGTAAGTGCGATCCTAAGAACAACTAAATTGTAAATAATCAGTCAATCATTTAACAGAACTCAATTATTTGTCATTCGTGTATGTGACCGCAGACAGCGAATTAGCAGTGAGAATGGAATAGGGCTGGGTGGGGGGGGGGGGGAATAACAAATGAAATGATTAGCGATTATATCTGAAAACATTCAAATAAGAGGTTGCGACGTCAGTCCACTTATCCAGCGGAAATACAAAGTGAGCAAGAGCGAAAGGCGGGCGAAACGGAGAGCGAGAGAGAGAGAGAGAGAGAGAGAGAGAGAGAGAGAGAGAGAGAGAGAGAGAGAGACTGAATGAGGCTTGAGAAATAGGAGGGGCTTCTAAACGACTATGAATGTCAATCAGAGCTAAGAGTCCCAATAATCTAAAGCAATCTTTAAGGACCTGACCTTAGTCCATTCCGATCAATAGGAAAGTGAGGGTGGAGAGCGCAATTGGATCGTTTTTACACCAGCGCTGTATGAGGAAATATAGACTTCCTTTACAGCTGGCCGTACTCAGAATAAAGTGGATACTGTAGTAGCTGCCAAGAAAGCGATTTACTTTTTGTTATCACAGCAGCCATTTTTCTGCGACTATGTCTTTCCCGCAGCTGGGATATCAGTACATCAGACCGATGTACCCCTCCGAGCGCCCGGGGATCAGCAGTTCTCGAGTCGGGACGGAGCTCAGTCCATCCGGCGCGCTCTCCAATGTTCTTTCTACGATGTACGGATCACCCTTCGCTGCCCAAGGATATGGCGCGTTCCTTCCTTATTCAAACGATATATCAGTTTTCAATCAGCTGGTAAGTTTAATTTTTAAAAATCTATTACTGAAATACTGAAGTGATTGTACAAAAATGCAGAAACAAATCGAGTAAAATGTGACTCTGATGTAACAAATACTCATCTGGCTTTTGTACTTGTAAATCGATAAGATTATATATATATACACACAGATCTTATAGCTTATAATTTCTAGGCGTTTAAACGGCGAACTTTCCGTAGACAATAAAAAATAAATGATATAGCCTACCTGGTATGTTCAGGTGCATTTCTAACTCTACAACTTGCACTCCGTCCGCAGAGAACACACTAATAAGAGAGGCTGTTCATGTGTGTTTACATCACTGTAGACCCAGAACCTGAAGTCTATATCTTTGTTCGCAAAATATGCAATTAATTAGTTTATACTTTTATTGTTTGTAATACTTTTATTTAATTTTAAAATCCTATAGCTATACAGAACTCTGCACGCCAATCTGAGGTTTAAGCCCTCGCAAGGCTTCCTGCGTAAAAAACCCATCTTGCTTCTTCCAGACCTCTGCTTAAATGGAATGCACTGCGACCAACCGCGATTATTTTGTTCATAAAGTGACACGTGCGTGAATGTAACTTTTTCAGGGTCAAGAACAATGTATTTACTAATATATCTCCATGTCCCTGTTCGTTGCTTTTTCCTCTAGGGAGCTCAGTATGAATTGAAAGACAGCCCGGGTGTACAGCACACAGGATTTGCCCATCAGCACCCCGCTTTTTACCCCTATGGGCAATATCAGTTTGGGGACCCATCCAGGCCCAAGAATGCCACCAGGGAGAGTACAAGCACACTTAAAGCCTGGCTGAGCGAGCACAGGAAAAACCCGTACCCCACCAAAGGCGAGAAAATCATGCTGGCCATCATCACCAAAATGACCCTGACTCAAGTGTCCACCTGGTTCGCCAACGCCAGGAGAAGGCTAAAGAAGGAGAACAAGATGACCTGGGCGCCCAGAAGCCGGACAGACGAAGAAGGGAATGTTTACAACAGTGATCACGAAGGAGACGAGGAAGACAAGAGGGAGGATGACGAAGAGATAGACTTAGAAAATATCGACACGGAAAATATCGAAAACAAGGACGACCTGGATGATCAGGATGACATAAATGCCGATTTGAAACTTGACGGGAGAAGCGATTCGGAAATTTCTGACAGTTACGAGGACTTACAGGCACCAGACCAGAGATTTCTAAAAGTTGTGGTCAAAGAAAGCAAGGACACTCAGGGGCGCCAAGGTGACCACTTAAACCGTCATTCCCTAGAAATAAAAGCAACACATCACAACGACGATCAATTAAAAATAAACCCAGCATCTGTCAATTCGCCACCTTCAGACAATAACTTGGCTCTGGCCCAGAAACCTAAAATTTGGTCTTTGGCCGAGACGGCGACTACTCCAGACAACCCCAGAAAGTCTCCACAAATACATGGAAATTCTGCTGGGCTTGCAGCGCAAACGATCATCGCTCCTCATAGACTAATTTCTTGCCCTGTTGGGAAACTTCAAAACTGGACGAACAGAGCTTTTTCTGCCCACCAGTTTGCTCTGTTAAACTCGAACCATTACCTTGGACTAGCGAACCAGGCGTCTACGAACGGCCTGGCCATCTACGGCAGACACACCGAAGACAAGAGTCTTCATTCAGAATCCGTTCTATCAGGTACTTATTACCGGGGCTGACGTTTCATATGCAAGGGAATGTTCATATATATAATTGTTTTTTTGTACAACCTTGTATATTGTATAGCATATCACTCAAGTGCATTTTTTATTTATCACCTTTTTACGTCATTAAATTTAATAATAAAAATAGAAGCCATTATTACTTTTCGTTTACAATTAAGAAAATTGCGGATGTTGCGGTAGTAATTAAGTCGGTCTCCCTAAAGGCGTAAGAAGTTACATTTATATGTATTACATTCTGATTTAAATGTCGAGGCCTGGCCACCGGGAAGCTGTAAACGGGAAATATGTTTTTAGGATGGGTCGTTAAACTGTAACAGTTTCCTTTTTGATAATGAATTGGGTGTAAAAATACAATTAATGGACTGGGTTATGTATTTTAGTTTTATATTCTGATAATTTTAACTTACAATACTCCGTGAGTAATCAATAATGTGCTTCTGTAGAAGTCACCGATGCAGATTGCGGAGTCGTGACATTTTTTGTAAGCGTTCAAGCCTGCAAACTCATATTTAAATGCATCTTGCGATTTTAATTTCAGACAGAACTAGTGCCTTGGATGCAGAGAAAAAGTTAAAAACAGCCTTCCATCCTGTTCAAAGACGGTAAGAAGCCTGTATTGTTTTAAGCGTATTTATTTTGCCGGTTCGCAGATATATTTTAATGTCTAGAACAATGATTTGACGTCAAAGTCATATAATAAAAATCATACGTAAATGAACTAAGTAGAATATAATAAATGGCTGCATTGAAATATTTATTATGGATCGCTTCCCCCCTAAAATAGATATTTTTAATGAAACATACCCAGATTATTTACGTTGTTTTTCCCGTATTTTGCAGGCCACAGAACCAGCTAGATGCCGCAATGGTTCTATCCGCACTCTCATCCTCATAGTCTTTTTCATTTTTTTTTTATTTCGATTTGCTGTAAGGAATGTAAATTAAGAATACTGCATCTATGTATAATTGTAAGCATGTCCTGTGTAAAACTGCTAATGTAATATTGTATGAAAACTGTAGTCTTTGGAGTTCTTTTTGTAAGTTCCGTAAGAATTTGATGTTCAGACTGTTTTGTATATAAAGTAAAGAAAATGTACATATTTGTGAATCAAATTGTACAAGAAAATATATATATTTTGGCTAATAAATGAACAGTTACAACTATCGATTGCATGTTTTGTTTTTCGTGGTTAAGAAGCATTATCGAGAATTTGGCATAAGCGATTTTTCCCTGTTTGCGAATTTAAATAATTACATTTCGAATGAAAAGCGCGCTTGTCTCCAGCAAAGGGAACGGCAGTTATTCTGCATTAAAACCGAACGGAGATATTTTTCGTTTATTTGAACCCTTTCCATCTTCGGGGGACTCTGGTTCGGGCAGAATTTGATTAGCTCTAATTTTCTTTGTCTTTGAATTATAATTCTGAATTGCTTAATGGTAAACAGGCAATGTGCAAACTATTGAGAAAGTTTTTTTTTTATTTCATTTTTAATATGTGTTGCTTTTCAGTCATTTAATAATAGTTCATTTTCAGTCATTCAATAAGTTGTTCTGAAATACATACCATACCCCACCAGTACAGTATCATCGCATATTATGTTTGCTTACCTCTAATCGATTTGCATATCAACGGATTTTCTTTTAACTCAAAAGAAGTATTTTTAGGAAAGCTGGAACTGGAGCTCCCTCTACAGGTTGATTCAAATCTCGCATGTTTTCTGAAGGCTCTTTTACTGAACAGTTGCATTCGGACCTACATACATTTCATTTATTCTGTGCATGTGCCAAATGCGTTCATATTGCAAGCAAATTTGTTTTTTGCGTAATTAAAATTCGATGGCAATATCGAAATATTAGCAGTCATAGTTGCTCGTTAAATATAACGAATAATACTGTTTCTTTGTAGTTTCTCATTGCAGTTGAATCCTTAAAACATTTAACATTTCTGAAATTCTGTTTAGAAATATTGAACTTTCAGCTAGAAACACATTTTTGACAATAAAATGACAGTCATATTAATTATATGATTATACGTTATTGACTTTATACAGTGGTCCACTAAAATGGCCTACGATAGTATTGTAATGAGAATGTTTGCAGAATTTACAAAATAATTTAATTCGGAAGTTACTTTTAGGATGTGGCAACATCTCTCAAATGCTCTCAAATGCTTAATTATTTTAATTAAATTTCGACTTAACGAAATATAAAATGCAAATTAGAAAATTAAAGGTTTAAACGTACAGCCGTTCTGTCGGTGCGCTGCGCTGTTTAATAACTGATTAATGACTTGCAAAGAAATACACTAAAATATATATATATATATATAATTACCCATAATACCACCACAAACACCATCAGCGCTATTAAATAGCTAGGCGTTAAAATTTTGAATGTAAATTACTTTTCACACAAGAGATTCCTACCAATTATGCCTGTAAAATCATATTTTATTGAAATGCTGGACAAAAACGAACTGTACGTACAATACTTGTGGCAAATTCAGATTTTTAAACTGTGTTTTATTTATAGCACTCAGAAATGCATAACTATCGTTTATCAGATGTGGCAGTCTAAAACAATGAACTAAAACTAAGGTTTAGTAATGAGTTGAGTGCTATTGGACAGTTTACTATTATCCGAAAAAAAGCAAAAATGCTTTTAGAAATCTGACACGATGTTAAAGGGAGCATTGGTCCGGTTGGTGCACCACAAAGAGGCTGAATAAGTGACAGTACCTCACCATCTAGACATCTATACAGGCCGAAACACTGCTTAGAGACCCGGCCAAGAGTGAGGAAGGAGGAGTGAGTCAGGGGCTTTGTATGTCAGGAAAAAGAGCCGCCTTTCCCAGCCTTCTCTCCATGTCGCCTTCCTGTCTAATCAATTATCTTCCTGAGAACCCAGCATCTAAGTGAGCGCTTATTATGCATAATTCATAAATCACAGCATCGTCTCGGACACTGATTGATGTCATCATCTTTCTGCTTTATACCCGATCTCTCGGAGAAGCGCAAGGCCAGATTAGGCACAGGAAACAGCACGATGTGCAAGTGACCGATATCATTCTATGCGCCCGCCTGAAGCATGCTTCTAGGCCAGTAACAAGCAGTACTTCACGTAAAATGACCTTTCATGCAATGCATATTATATATTGTTACGCAACTAGCTTTAAAAGATCTGATTACAATCTGAATGTTTGTGATCATTAAAAATATTATTATTCGGTGTAAATGCGGTGCGCCCGCATCGTTACTGTTCGAATTAGTTCAAGCTTAATTCCTTCTGATCGCTGCACAAAATTGCTGTTCTGAAGTGTCAGTTAAACAAAATAATCATGGCGGCTGTGTCCAACAAGCGTCTTTTATATTATAGCAAATGGAAGATATTAACCAACATTTTGCTCAGAGCGGCACGGAGGCCATTTCCGCGAGGGCATTGAGCATCATTCATTTATTCACACTTTAAGTGGATGTCCTTGCGGCTAATGAGCAATAATCAACACTGACTCCTCTTTTTTTTTCTTCGCTCCTAGCAATGTTTAACACCCGACAGAGAGCCTTTTGCAAACACACAAGAGAATATGCTTTGAAATTGCTGATGGATAAAATTGCATGTGCTCGCAAAGAGCTCGCTCCGCTCATGTGTGCATACACAAATTTACACACCAAACCATCGCTCGAAAACGAAATCAATCTATTGTCAGTTTTGTACTAATGATAATATGTAAGCTTTGCATGTTACGTAACTCTAAGGCGTACTCCATCGAATCAAGATCGGATCAATCTTTACGCTGAATATCAGTAGGAGGTCGATCGTACAAAGTTCTATATTTACAGTGCTTTTTTTAAACAGCAGTTTGAGAGAAGTGACGTAAAAGTTATGGGAAACGATTTTCCATAATCGACTCATATTTAAATGAAGCTGTAATAATGTTTTTACAATTACATTTAAAAATAAAAAACGGACAAATTAATGAATTATATGGATATAGAATGCAATTTGACAAACAAGAAACAAAATTTTAAATACAATCGAATGCTTTAAAAGTAAATTTGTAAATTATATATACATAGAAGGTACAATCTGAATAGATGACCTGGCTACCTGTAGCAAACCAAACAATAAACAGAACAATATATTTGGCTTTGCAGTGGAGTCCAGATATGCATCTATCTGTGGGCTTTGGTCGATCTAGTCGACCCAGACTGCATTGCTCTGGTATCTGTGAGGGCCTGCAAAAGGAGCCGTCAACTTCTAATTTGAATTTAAAGAAAATAAAGTAAATAAATACAAGCGTTTCAGACAAGTGGTGTGCTCTGAAAGGGGGCGCGGGCAAAAAAAAGAGTCTCCTTGTGTTGCCAGCCCATCCTACTCCTTGGCTATTGTCCCCTGGCCCCCAGTCGACACCTCCTCTCCTGCGGGCAGCCCCAGCCCCCTAGATGTTCAAATGTCACTCCTTTTGTACCCCGCGTCCGGCTTTGAAGGCGCCGAGGCCCATTGTCCGGGCTGCTAATCCCTTTATGAGGCAATGCTGATTGTCCCCTCACAACATCGCTGGGGCAAAGCGCTGCTTCTCCAGCTCTGGGTCGCCACTTCCCTCCGAGGCTTTAAAGAGGGTGAAAGTGAGATGGGCCGCGGGGCAGGAATTGGGGCGGGGGCAGGAGGGGCAGCGGTCGGATCACGGCCCAACTGGTCACAATAAGCTTTAGAGAAAGGCGGACCGTGACCTCGTCAGTGGGATGCGCCCTGCGCTGCGACCGCAGCTCTCATGCATGCTCACAGATTTCGCAGGGAGCAGAAACACCCCAGATTACTAAAGCAGAGCGCTCCCCACTTTCTTCCAAGGAGAGAGAAACACACTTATATGGATGTTTTGAAACACTTTATAGTATATACTTGGACCAAGTCGGAACGGGATAAAATCACTGCTCCCGCTTCCTAACTATTGCCATTAGTTGAGTTTGCAGCAGGATTTTTGTTTGTTTTTTGTTCCGTAGGGTTACTATAAATACAAAAGGTTGGGAACAGTGCCATTCACTGGCGCCGGAACAGGAGCGGAGGAGGACACAGATTTCACGCCTATTGTTGGGGGCAGTTAGGGAAGGGGATGCCTTCGCTGGACTCGAAAGGCAACAAGTGGGGAATGTGGCAGCAGCGGCGGATCCCGGGCCCATTACCGTGCAGCCATCTGAAAGACTGTGCTTTTCTGGGGCCTCTTCACATTTATTTTTTTTTTACCCAAGTCGCAGGGCAATTATGGAAATGGGCCCTTTGAAGCTGGGCAGAGCTCTCTTTATTTTCTTTCCCCCATCGACCCCC
>JAODUD010000019.1:1227981-1257311 GCA_026784285.1 Stomatorhinus walkeri | reverse complement strand
CCCCCGCCCCCCCCCCCCCCCCGAGAATTCGTACAGCTCCTAAAGCCACAGACGGGGAAACGTTGTAACGATTGTCTCGCTGCAGGTCCCACGATGGCACCCTCCATCATCACAACTACCGCTCTCATTGCGACTCTTGCGCTTGCAGTTCAGCCTGCGGTGCTGCGCGGGTGGCTTTATACTGCACGTATGCAGGCTCGCAAATGGGCTGCGCGCTGTCGGGGGAGCGGGAGCCGGGCTGGGGAACGGAGCTGGTAACGAAGTCAGACCAAGTGTGGCGTGCGTCCCTGGCAATGTCTGCTGACAGCTTTGAGAGCAGATCAAGTAATACCTTGCGATGCACGGATAACTCACGCGGCCTGAGACCACCACAGGGGGCATATGTGCAGGAAGAGGGATTTTTCTGAGACTCACGCTGGGTCTGCGCTGAGCATGGCAAACCGATTTTACTGTATTTAATAAACATACAGGGAGAGAAGGGGAAATCACTCACTCCCATAAAAGCAGGGAGCTCCTTCTAATGTTAAAGACCACAGAAATATGTGGAAATGCACAGAAGTCGGCGGAAACTAACAAGGATCCACTGAAGAACTTCCAGATCAGTATAGCGTTTGAGAACTTTGTGAGATGCGGTGGTGTTTTATGAAACTCTTATCTCATCCAGCATGGAGTCCGGCTCCTTCCGGGAGAAGCCTGTCCGGCTGCTGGGTGTATCCCATGTCCCTTCCCGCAGCAAGGCTGGCTGGGACGTCACACATCAGGCAGCCATCGGGGAGGCATGAGGGAAAAATCAGTGTCACCCTGATGGACCAAAAGAGACATGGAGGCAGCAGAGCATTTGCTCAGGCCCAGGGAAACACGAGAACAGCAAACCAGTAAGGCCAGTTTTAAGAGCCCCAGGAGGCTGACAACTTGCTGCGTTGTTCATAAGAACTGCAGGAGTGGGCAGGCCAACAACGAGGGGAAGAGAGAAAAGAACCTAGGAAAACGACTGGCAGCTTATTTGTCACTCCTATATATAAATAAATCTTATCTTTCATGTAAATACGTATGAACAGGCATTTTAGATGAGCTGGATCCTGCTCCTAGGTCCAAAAAAATCCCTTTTTTTAAAGCCTTAGCCAACTCAAGACAGTGTCTATGGATTCATACAACACGATTAACGATTTTCTGCTAATTTACTTACCAAACATCCAGCCCTCTGCATTAAAATACTTGGAGAGCTCAGTAAAGTGCTGCGAATAGTGCAGTACAGGCTGCACAGGTCAGCAGAGTGACTGAGCCTCAGCATATAGGTGACCGTTTCTTCCAGGAAACCAGTCAAGGCCCTTAGTGTCCACTTAGTCTATGATAAGTAATGTCCTCCATGGCTCAGGGTTACTGACTCTGTGTCTTCCTTACAAAGCATCCTAAAAGACATCTTCATAGCCTCTAATCCAAACACTGACACTTTATAATAGGAAATAAAGCATTTACCACTGTTTTATGTGTATATATATATATATGTTGGATAATTCCAGTGACACCACAATGTATGAAAGGTAATTCAGGACCTCTAAGCACCTACCGACTATTAAAATAATAGTTCAGTCACACACAGATGTCTAGGTGAGGCTATTAACCTATAAGGTCATAAATTTAGACACACTTAAATATCTAAGAAATTTGAGATGATTCTAAGTATCTAAGGTTATGGGGCCGATTGGACAGTTTGGCTGACATGTCCATTAAAGCGGCAAACACCTTTTCCTTACTTCGTCCTGAGTCATTCTCGCTCTGCTGCCTGCCGATCCCTCTCACCTTTCACTGCCGACTGCTCTAGCTGTCCACCAAGGCTATAACCTGCTACACTAACACCATCACTCTGGCATTGTTGCATTTCGCTAAGCCGCTCTCCTCTCCTCATGTCCCCAGGGCTTTCAGAGACCATGGGAATATAAAGCCTCACCGAGGACGAAAGCAAGGTACGTCGTTTTCCCGGCTTGGCAAAAACAAAAGAGAAGAGACAGCCTTAACAGACTTTTGTACTTAGCTTTGCAAACAAATATCTGTACTTACAATATAAAGATGCCTGACCCAAAACCACTCTTTTATGTAGGAACAAACTATATCTTATTAGCTTTATTCATAGATCAGGTAGATTTGTTGTTATCAATATAAACTTTTTCCCCACATAATTGTTCATTCATGTAATCATTTTCAAGATCTGCTTCCTTGTTTAGGGTTACAGTAACCTGTAAAGCCTAAAGTGACATTGGTTGGCGTTCTAGTCCATCCATCCATTTTTTATAAATGCTAGTCCTATACAGGGTCACAGATGTCCGGAGTCTATACCAAAAGCTACAGGCGCAAGGCAAGGAATAACCCAGGATGGGGTGCCAACCTGTCACAGGACACTCACATACATACCATATACACCTACAGGGAATTTGGCAACTTCAACTCACCTTATGTGTTTGGACTGTGAGGGGAACCAGAGAACCTGGAACTGTACCCATGAAGACAAGGGGGAGAACAAGCAAACTCCACACACTTGGAGATTCAAACCTTGGGTAAGGCAACAGTGCTAAACTCTATACCACCATGCCACCCCTCCAACACTGCTCGACATGCACAGACAGATATACATAGCGAGTGTGACTTTATGTAACAAACTCAGTGGAATCATGTTTTCGTTCAGAGTGGGAGACACCAAGGCATGCAGACAGAAAGCATGTGCACACAGGAAGAGGAAGGGGAAGCTCTGCAGACACAGGGCTTGAGGTCAGTCGAACCTACAGCCAGGCTACTGTGATGCTTCTGAGGCGTTGCCACCGAACACTGAAATGCTGAAAAGCTGATAAGAGGCACTTTAATCTCATGGTTATTTCTCCTCAAGGCAGCTCACTAACATTCGATCATATTTATTTTTTACACTCCAAAAAATAGAATACAGCATATTCAATGCCAAAGATTTAATATTATATTTAATATAGGCCTATTAAAGAAGTGTTGCTTATCTTGAGAATAAAGGCCACATAAATTCTGCCATAATAAAAGTGAATTTCATTGACCATTTGTATGTATAAACTGTCCAGGGCTATGCTGCATATTAAATATCACTGAACACTACTGCAAATCCAGAAAATATGCTGCACGCAGTTGCAAGAGATGCTTCCTGAATGTGGCTTCAAGGTAGTTTTTTTAATCCAAATTCAAAGCAATTAAATACCCATTTAGGGATATAAAGAGCACTTTTTCTGATGGAGAATCCAGGGTTGCTCGGGGCAACCCTTTGCAAACATGCTAAAATGGGATATGACTCTCATATTAAAGACGGTGAAATACCACGACACACGCTTATTCTCCTGAGCCCTCATCCCACCAAACAGACGCAAAACAAAGACACTCGTTCATTTCGGCTCTTTGTTCCATTGTTTTTGTTTGTATTTTTTTAAGCGATCTTAAATCATTTAAGTGTCTTTGCGGTATAAATTCGGCACGGCGACCGCATTCTGCCTCGCTCGCGATCTGGCGACTCATCCGTTATGAGCTAAAGCTTGTCGTCAGCGGGTGAGATTCAGCAGTGACGACCATCTCATTATGGTGTCTTTTTCGGTTGTGCTCTGTACCGTGGCCGCATGCCCCGAGTTGAAGGGCGTACCAACCTAATTATGTCTAGACTCTTCAATGGTTCATCACTTTTATAATTAGACAGATTCCAAGATCAACTTTTTTCATTTCTTTGACCCCACTACATTAAACAAAATCATAATGAAAAGCTGTATATTTTGAAACGATTTAAAATCAGGGATGAAGAAAAAAATTGTTCTTCGTGTAGGTTTCAGCTTATTTTTTTCTGCTAATGATTTAACTTCAGAATAATAAAATTAGATTTTTACTTGGCCAAAGATGAGATTGTTCTTAGTCCATTACTATTCACCTGTTTTCCCATCACCATTCGCTACCTGCAGCGATTCAGCCCAGTAACCAGGCATTTATTAAACTATGCCTTAAACCGTGGCCTTGCTTTACCTTGTTGTATTTTGTAAGGCAGGATCAGCAGCTGTGTACTTTACAGCACAAGTGCTTCTCGTTTTCTGAATACAGGAGCGATTGAGGTCCCTCTGCCGTCTGGCTTCCAGCTGGGTTCTTTGGACGCGTCAGGAAAATTCTGCAAATATTCCCCCGCTGAGGTAACAGACACTTTCTGAGCTCTCACCCAAGTACGAGCTGACAGTTGCGAAGGATCTGGAGCCCAGCTCATCATGAATTACCGAGTCTGAGATAACGGAAAGGCTGAGAGTGCTGACCAGGCACAACACCTACCCACTTTGCATTAAAATTCCCCATCCGGATTCTTTATTAATCTGCACAGATGTCAACATGCAGTTAGGAAGCAAAGGCAGCACTCATAACACACATTCATGTAAGGCATATAACTGAAACCGAAAACAAAGAGTGGGTACCAGAGGAGCTGCCATCCTGTCCAGTGCACCACAGCCTCATGACACAGGCCCCCCCCAGCCCTGCTCAGGGTAAATGGCTGGAAGATGGACAGATCAACAAAAATGAAACTTACCGAACCATAAGAACAGCACTCTACATATAATCTTTGGCAAATGTAGTTAGTGTGAAATTACCAGTAAGATACCTGAGTGTATATATAAATTTCACGTTTTTATAATACTGTAATTTTTTTCAGAACTGGTTTAAAGCTAGAATGCATGATAATCCTGACAAAGTAGTGAGAGTGACCAAGTGTGCAGGTTTGAAGATAATTAATAAATTGAAACAAGTGTGGCATTGCCGGCCGCTCCAGTGCAGATAGTGTTCTCACCCAAAAGGCCCTGTACTGATCAGTATCAGAAAACAGCTCAGATTTTCCTCTAATTCCGACGATAAAAAAGCAAAGAAACAGCAACTAACATGTTCTTGCCACTGTGAAGTTGAGGAAAACTTGGTGGCAGTGTGAAGAAAAGTCATTCCTTTTTACGAGATAAACTTTGAGAGACAGAATTAAATATTGAAACATCTTCTCTGGCTCTTTGAAGAAGGACAACGCCTGTCCTTTGTTTTGGGCCGGGGGCAGTGCGGGGGTGGATAATAGGGCCTTTGTGGGATAGGCTCCTGGCTCCCCCCAGCGGCCTCGGGGCTCAGCCCCGGGCCTGGGGGGTTCTTCCTTACCCGCTGGCAGCCCACAGACAGCCTAATTACCCTGGCAACTGTGCTACTCCTCAGTCTCCATAATTAGAAAGTTTTGCTGCCTGATCCTGGCTGCCAGAAAAAGCCCATGATCTGTGGCCTCTGCGCTAAGTAATATGTAAACAATAATGCAGCAAAGGTCAGGACAACCCGGCAGAGGAATGCGGAGGAGGACCGGGGGCACCAATCAAAAGGCATCGCAAAAACAACGGACGGGCTTCCTCGCCGAGATTTCGGCAGCCCGTTTTATAGCTGCGAGAGTGCCGATGACTGTAAGCAGCGGCCGAGCGGCGAGAGATATCTGCTCTGGCGCTGAATCAAAGTGAGTGTGGAGGAGAAAGCCAAGCCCACAGGTTATCCTTCAGGAAGAATACCAAGTAGTTATCAAAAACATTCAAACTTCAAAAGCAGCTCAATTTTCCTACATTAGAAGTGTTTGGCCACAGCCTCAGGCCTATTCCCAGGCAAAGAAAAATGTTAAAGATGTTTGTACCAGTTCGCTATGGAGAAGAAGTCATAGAAAAAAACATGTTCTTAAGTGCTAGCGGGTCCATCCGCAGCCTCGACTACACAATCAATCACCCCAGGTGCCACTATGATGAAATACAACCCACTTGTGCAACTTTCATGCATCCACTTCTGGGTACGGCATCATGGCCAATTGGGACGCCGCTGTCGTGGGATGCCTTAGATGCTGCTGTGCTGCGGATTTTTGGCCGTCGCAAACTAGTGGTTTCCCCTGGCTGCTATTTTAGGAAACAATCCAGAAATAGCCAAATTTAAAACAGTCGTCTATATTTTTAATGGTTTTGACGGTTAAATATGGCTGCTTACATTCTATACGGAAGATGCTTCGGTGTACGACGTTTTACCATGATTTGCCCGTAACCAATTCGTAATAAAGTGTTGGCACAGGTGGATTAGCAGAGGACCAATGTAAATAAAATACTTCAGCTAACACAATGAGGCCTGTTGACCAGCTCTGTTACACCTAATCAGGGATCAGAGTGCAGACAGTCTTGGATTATATGCACTCCTTAGACAGGATTAGCTCAGTACTCCGGAGCTGTCGCTGTATCAATACAGCGCAGATTTGCCTGAAAAGGGGCCAGTGAATAGAGAGATCAAAGCAAAATATAACAGCCTGTGAAAAGGTGAGGGCCGACACGGACATCCCGGTGCCATGAAACACACACGGGGCTTCCAGGAGCTGCAGAGCAGATGCATTCACGGTGAGCCGCACCGGAAAAGTCCCCCGTATGGGCACAGAAGGAACTGGAGACAGATGGAGGTAGGGGAGTGAAGCTGGCTTGACGTGCCGGCGCGCACAAGCGGGAAGGCGTCAGCGGCGACAAATGTGCCGGTGGCCCTGGCGCGGCCAAATCCCGCGCTCTCATTCAGCCGGCGCGCTGGCAGCTTTTCTGCATGAGAGAAGGGGTTAAGTTTCCATAATGCTCTCAGAGGGTTCTGCCGCTCCACGGCCAAATCCGCCCAAGTCAATATACAGCAAAACCACTTAAGAGGCACGTCGGAGGAAGCCACGCGCATTTCAGGGAACGTCGTCTACATTCTCAGGGGCCCCTTAAGGATACGTCCCAAAATAACTTACATAACCATCATGACCATAATAAACAGTGGAAAAGAAAATAAAATAAGAATTGCGGCTTACAGTTAGGAAGGGTTACAAAAAGGCTAGAGAGGTATCTAACTGTTCATATGTCGTACCATCTAGAGATTTTACTGTGGTATACAATATTTTCAAAAGCAAGACTTTGAAATCTTGGCGATAAAATTAGCCGAGGTTCCTTTGAGATAACTGTGCTACAGACAATCCCCAGGTTACGAACCAGATCTGTTCCCTAAGCTGGTCTTTTAGATGAATTTATAGGTAAGTCAGAACAATATCAACGCAGGATGTGATAATAATAGAAATATGGCTAATATAGTAATAATAAAACTACACACGGTACTGTACCGTAACATATGCCAAGAAACTGCTCAAGCCACATAATATTTTCACGAGAATCACAAAGTAGTGCATGAGTTTGGTATTATGAACCACTCGAATTTTTAATGCAACAGGCTTTATGGTTGTCCCTAAGTGGAAAGATCTTAGCCAGGGGACTGACTGAATACCTGAGATACCTCAATATACCATATTATCATGATACCGTCCAATCCCAGATACAAATTCAGCTGCTAGAAAGAATGCCCTGTTTCCTTTCTGCTGAAGATGGAGAGGACCTATGCACTTCTTCTAAAGACAGCCGCGTGCATCCGCTGAGGCTGGTTTCAGCAAACTTCTAACATTCACATTATATTATAGATGCAGAAGACACCAAAAGGTAAGAAAGAGCCAATGGTGCCCCTACATGATGTGTGTGATGTATGGCACACGAGAACTCATTTTATGGGGGGGGGGGGGGACCCTTATTGTACAGAAGAAATGACCTCCCCGCTGAAGGCCAGATGGCACTTCAGACACACAGTGGGTACCAATTACCTCAAGGTTGCGCAAACTCCCAACAGGACACGGTTTAAAAGTCACACTGTTTTATGGGAGCATTAGCAGTGGCGTTATAATGTTTCCAGTTCATCTGGTTACCTGTTCACTAGTTTCCTCTGGAAGCAGAACTAAAGCTCCCTCTTCATTTTAATCACCCCTCATATCCTGTTTTATACATATGGGTGTGAGAGCCCTAATGTGATGTTATACATGTTCAGTTTGGAAATATTACGATGAAATATAACACGCCATGAAAGGCCTGTTCCCAACACGTGGTCATTTAGTTGGCAGTTCTGGCATCACGTTAACTTTCGGACAATATCGAGAATTCAATTTCTATTACAACCATGGAACATGGTCGCAATCTGTAATATGACTCCATCGAGATTATGGACATCAGGTCAATTTGAGAGGTTAAAGGGCTAAAAAATTATCACCAGAAAATTGAAAGTTCAAGCCTCAATAAAGGCCAGTGAAGGTTATGTAACAATGAAACACTTAATTAAACATAAGACTTAATAAATTGTTAAACTGAATTATACTGTAGAATGCCTTTATTGAAAATGTAGTAACTTATTAACTTAAGTATAACGTGTGCCCACCATCGATCACTGGCTGATGAAAATTTTGCAGTATTTCAGTATTTTCCCTCCAGATTATTCCATGCCATGACTTCCCTTTCTGGGTGGTTCCTTCACCGACATCGGTGATGCCACAGATAACACTCCCGTTTCTGTAAAAATTATAATTTCATTATGGCTTTAATCCACTCATATACATAAAGAACGTGTCTGTATTTAACAGTATCCCCAATGTCTAAATGTTTCCATTAGACGAAAGCGCCTCTCAGGCGACGCTTACCAGTAAACCACTTCCTCCCAGCGACAATCCAAACACATTTACGCTTCATTTTGCGAGACACGTCGACTAAATTATTCAACTCTTCTGTTTTCGGTGTAACCATTCAGATAACGCATAAAATGCAGTTTAGGGGTTAGTGTGGCACGCAGGGACGTCAGGCGGAAAATTAGTCCAATTATTCAAATGTCAGTTGAATCTGTCAAGGAGCGGCTCCTTGGATGAGCCACACGTGTTAAAAAATTAACAGTCCTTTAGCGCATTTAAATCTGATTGTGGGTTTAATGGAGAGCCCGCAGCCTTGATGAAAAAGTTGCGGGATTCCAAATGAGCATATCTTTATAGCTCGTGAGTGATTCACTTAGAAAGTGTACGTCGGCATTAGCCAAGCTAATAGGCCGCAGGAAGGTGAACCATGCCGGGACACCCGGGTGACGCGTAGGGGCGCCGTGGTTGGTCGGGAGACCTGATACGGATGCCGGATGGAGAGGAAATAGGTCCGTCGTAAAAGAGGAAGTGCCGGAGCTTTGGCCGATGGTGCTGAGACGGAATCCCAGTCGCCAACAAAGCCGTCCTGCCTCGCGGGCCGCCTGCTCGCCTGGGCTGCCCACTTGGCTATAATTATATCCCAGTCAGCCTCCGGGAGCCCATGCCAAGCCCATAGAGCAGGAGTAGCCTGCGCAAGCTTCGGACGAGCTCTGCACGACAGGATGAGTACCCAAGATAACAGATTAGGGTGAGAGGGGCTGGACTCGAGGGATGGGGGGAGGATAGCCAGTGCAGCCATGCGTGGAGCGCCAAGTGCCCGACCCGCCCCCCCCCCAGCCCAGCACTCGGATCCGCCTGGCACACGGCATGTGTGTGTGAGTGTGTGTGTGTGTGTGGCTCTCTGCTACTCCTCCAGGATGGCACGCTCTCTGCTAAAGCTCGGCAGATTAAGCGTCGTTAACCGAGGCCAACCGAGTCCCACACTGCTAAGGCTATTATAATTAAAGAATAACAGCATGTTGCATTCTGGGACCGCAAGCGCTAGCGCCTGCTTCCCAGGCTCACTGCTGGAACGAACGCCGCTTAGCCGTTTAGGATTTGCCACCCCGATTAGCATGGCTAACAGCCCTGTGAAAGTGTAGCCGGCCCCCTAGCATTAAACTCTGCTAGGGGGGGGGACGTAAGTATACCACCACCATACAACACGACGCATTCCTATCCCTATTAATCAGTGACAATGTGTACGCAAACAGTGCCGGACCCACGAGCAGAAGCACTTTGATGGCAGGAGTTGAATGTGGAGATATTTATGTGATAGAAAAGCTCCGATGTACACAACAACAGACGGATCCAGAAGCGGGAAATGAAAGCCTATAGAGGACGGTACCCTACGGACGAGGATCGGATCAAAACAGCTCACGCACGTGCGATGACAGGAATTGCGCGGACGAGTGAATTTTAATTTGCAGAAATGTAATAAAAGTGGTTTACAGGCCATTTCTCAGTCCACGTTCTTGCCCGCAGGTTCGCCAACGAGGTGTTAACAGCTAAAGAATGAGCTCCCTTTGCAGGTCCCTACTTTAACCAGAGCAATTAATACAAAATTTTGTCATATCTCGGCCTTCTGTTAATTGCCTCTTTTTTAGCGAAAACACTCCTGGCTCCAGTAGCGCTGCTGCTATCAGAGGCAACAAATCAGCTTGCTAATGAGGAGGCCTCTGTGCAAAACCTCGGCACAGAGACAAATACCAGCGGATGAAAGAACGCAAGCAAATACAGCCTTTAATTACTGTATCTGCGTCTGCTAGAAAACACTGATAACAGAAATATTGCCCTGCAGGCTTTTTCAGGCAGCGTCAAGCTAAGTAAACTGTATGTTTTAATCAAGCCGGGGAAGCGCTTGCTGACAGGAGGCAAGGCTCAGCCTGAATTATCGGATGCCACCGGTCTTTAATTAAAGTAATCAAAGTCCTTCCCTGCGATGACGCGCGCTCTGGCACGGGGCACCTCCGGCTCGCGGCGCAGCGACTTCCCCTCCCTGGAGCTTCGGGGATTGAGCTAGTGTCTCACTGGAGCCGGTCAGTGAACGTCAAGCGGCGACCCCGACGTGGCCGACAGCAATCGGTAGATATCAGCACCATGGGAGGAGCTTTGAGAAAAGTGAACGCAGCACATCTCATCCAGCCGAACCCCGTCCCGTACCTCAGATTGGCGTAATGCGTGGGTTTGACGAGATATGATGGCTGTCAACAAAAAACAATAAAAAGAAAAAGGGAGAAGCTGTAGACGAGGAGCAATCAGATATGAGCTTCTAGTCCGACGTGAAGCCGTCTCCTCACAGACCACAAAGACCTCATCCCGGCATCGACGACACAACGACTACCGGTTATGACTTGAACAATCACGGCACTCATTAAAACCATGACGACAGGCATAAGAGAAGACACACACACATGGCACATGCTAACAGACCCGCAAACACACACCATGGCAGCTGGTCTGAAAGCCGGCTAATGACGATGGCATAAATCAGCCGGAACGGCTGCGCCGTGACCGCGTCTTACGGTCCCGGCCTGTCGGAGCTGAATCCGGGCAGCTCACGGCTTTTCTGCCTGTGTACGTGAGGGCTTACAAATTGCTCTTGGCACGGCTGCAGCCGTTGTGACGAGCAGTCATCTTAACGCTCCATCTGGAGCCCTGACCTCATCTCCTTGGCATGGAGAGGTGCTCCAGTCCCGCTTCTACAAGCCTCGGGTAAGATGGTTGCCGAGATTCAATGAAAAGCTCCTGTCTTCTCACCGAAAACGTACAAAAATTCCACCAGGCTGCGGTACTGGGGGGGGGGGGGGCATGGCAGTACCATAACTCAGTCCACGGCTCCAGCGGCTTCCAAACAGCAGGGCCCAGTTGGCTCTTAACGGCCTCGTTTTCTAAACGGCCCAACCACTGTGAGAGAAACGGAAGCAACGCACTAGCATCCAGATTTTAGCGAATAATTACCGGCGGCCGTCTAAGGGCGTCTTCCCAGGCGGCGGCGAGGCATAGAATGACACCAATTTATTCCCCTCTCAGCGCCTGTAGGCCGATGCTGTTCCTGGGTCCATTTTCTTGTCGGGCAGGGCCTGGGCAGAGGCGTCCCTGCCTTGGATAGCCAGCTCGTTACAATAAAACGCCACTGATGCCAGCTTACCTCTCCAGACGGCATGTTCCTGTGCAAAATTAATGATGTTCAGAGCCTCAGCCTAGCAGGTGAAAATGTGCTGCAACAATTATTCTAATGCTGGAATAGCACAGCACCAAATGTTACTGTCAGCGGAGGCTTTAATTACCTTGGCACCCGTGCCGCTTATAATCACCTGTCATTACCGACCATGCCTGCATCTGTTTACACGTCTGTCAGAGATGCCTGGCCCGGCCCGTCTGCGGAGACGACAGCTTTCGCTAAGACCAGGGACCCAGACAGGAAAGGTCACCCTCCAGTTGTCTGTCCCACGTTCGATGCCATCGGGGAGTCGGGGGCGTCTGTTACATAAAGAGCACCTCACTCTCTCACTTTCGGCAAAGTCAAATCTCTGAACGTCCGAGCTCACTTCACACAGAGGCTCCGTGCTTAAACGTGGGGCGACGCCATTTATACTGTTGTGTTAACTAGCTGTGCAACTTTACACTCTGATCGGCAGTGTTATGCTGATGTTTCTACACACGAGAGCACGTGAAACGTTTCAGAAACGATGCATTCGAATTTCATTAAGCTAATGGGTCCGCAAACAAACACAATGGTTCAGTGCTTCTGCTGGTGAGGTATGAATAAACATATATGAAGAAAATAGCCACCTAATTTTTGCAACCTTCACATAAAGAACAACATCAGTTTTATGAGTTAAAAAAATAAAGGGACCCAAGACTGAGGTGCTTATAAGGAAGGAATGAGAGAGAGAGAGAGAGAGAGAGGGAGGGAGGGAGGGAGCAGACAGTCTGTTTACTCTTTCCTCCCCACGGTGGACCAGCTGCTGGATCCTGGGCCAGCAGCACGGGGCCTCAGGCAGGCTTCAAGCACAGCATGACCAATAGACTCATTTCTGGATTGATCAGGAGCCGATTAATTGGACAATTGACCGTGGCCAATTAAGCAGCTGATTGATGGATTGATTATACACAGAGAGGTGCGGGTATTGTTCCACTTGGAGTCATGCTGCACGTCATCCCCGGGGCCAAAAAAACAAAAACAAAAATACAAAGTTCAGGTATTGCAGAAAGAGCGCAGCTGGGCAATGAAGCTGGGGATGGGAGTGTGTGCAGCACCTGTGCCTGCTGACCCCCCCCAGCCCTCCTAAGCAGACCTCACAAAGTGGGGGGCATGAGGAGGGCTTAGGGGATGAAAAATGAACAGTGTCAGGAAATTGGGGTCTTAACACCAGGCCTTCACATTCCCCACATGTCCACACCAACAGAGCATTCATCCTGGAGCAGCAAGCCATTTGTGGCCTGTCCATAAATTACTGATACTAATGAAGCTGTTGGGGAGGGCACGGGCCTCGTTTCCCCCCGCCAACCGCATAGAGAAACACAGGGGGATTCATACGCTCTACTGCTCGAACCGCAACCTCCAAGCCACTTATTCCATATCTCAAAGCGCTGCTTGAATTAGTGCTCCTAATAATCTGCTACTGTAAGGCAATCCCAACTTTAGAAGGCATCATCAGTCCTAACAGCCTGATCCAGCTCAAGGGCGGCTTGCAGACCCTCTAAACACGGTTGTCTGGCGGTCTTGTGAGGCACCTTAGACCCCTCCATTACGGTCATATGCAGCGCCTGAGAATTTACGCTGCTGAATTCTGCGGAGCCAGTAAACTGACTCAGAGACAGACCTACCAGACGGGTGACTTTACGTAAGCGGTAGCCTGCACGGAGCGCCCAATCAGAAGCCTCCCAGATTAGCACAGGTGCTACAATGAGTCCAGAAGCAGTCCCAGTTCTTTCCGCAAGTAATTGTCTCCATCTCTGCCTGTTTACAGAGCGGCGTTCAGATCGAGATATCCTCAGCCTTCTGATGACAGACGTGCGCAGAAGCACACACACGCCCACACAGGCAGACACACACACACACACGCACACACACAAAAGCGCAGGTACCTAGATGTGCTCTCTGCTGATGACAGTAAAGGAAGACAAAAGAACTCACCACCTGCCTTCCTTGACCAAGTTAAAGCTAAGTAATGAACTGAGACAGCTTGGGGATCGTCCGTGTGGCGGCTGGACTCCCACAGGAGGCACGGGGAAGCGCAGCGAAAGGCGGCGGGGGGGGGTTGACAGGGCCAGGAGGGCCGTCCTGCGCGGTGACAGGGCCCGCCCGGCCCCCCAGGCCTGACCCGCCTGTAATTCCTTCACAAGGCGTACGCTGACAGCAGCAGCTGCGGCTCCAAAGCGAGATGGATGAAATTTTCATAACTATTTCCCCCAAGTTACGTTTCACCTTCAGGATAATTTATGACCTGCTCAGGGGCCTTGAAGAGACAATATGCTTGCCATAAAATTAACTGGATAAGTCTTGTAGATTATAATTAACAATAGTGGAAGGGCTACTGCCAACGAGATGGGAACACATGGCGTAATTGATGGTGATGCGGGCATATTAAGAGGAGCTAACAATATCATTACCGCATGTGTCAGTTTGCTGAAGTCAAGGCTTCTGAGTGTTAATTACAAATATCCCCCCTTCTCCTCCTGACCTGCAGCCCCTCTGCCCCAAAGCTGAAGCGCCATAAAGGGCTTGGAAGGAGAAGACAAGCGTGAGACTCAAAATGCACCTGGGCAGAGCGGCCACCATGTGGGACTGCCGTGCCAGCTGCTGCCGGGGCTGGAGGGAGGCGTGGGGGTTGAGGGGCCTCAGAGACGGAGACGTCACGTGGGCCCGCCAGCCTGCCCTCTTGGACGCGGACGCCCACCATGACCCGCTCCCTCACTCATCAAGGGTCTCTTCCAAGGGTGCATCTTCCGATGACTTTCACTGCTACGGTGCCGAGAGAACGGCCGTTCTTAGAAATACCACTAACTGTTAACATTTTAGACCCCCCCATAACCCTCCCTGCTCCACCACATTCCTCACAAGACACCAATTAGCTGCAGAAGGCATCTCATTTTCTCTCAAAAAATAAAACTGACTTTTCTTCCTACATAAGGTTGCTCTGAACACGTGACCTGCATCAACCTACACTGGGAAGCACGCTTCAAGCCACGGGGGTGTCGTAGACGTGACAGGTCGCCGTTAGAAAAGGTACATGGGATACGAGTCACGTCAAGTCACGGAAGTGAAAAGCTACCCCATTAGGAGGCAGGATTCACCGAATTGAGCACGACGGGCCCAAGAGTCATACGAAGAGTCTGCCGGGGGAAAAAAATGCTAGCGACTGCGGTCTCTCCATGACCCCCCCGCCAACCTGTCCTCCAATGTGCTAAAAGTGTCTTTCACCCGGGCTCAGTTGGAACTGAGTACAAGAAAACAGCAGTCAATAGCCTGCTGCCCATGCAACATGTGCCATCTAACGTCTGAGGAATTTCGATTGCATTAGCCGTACTGTGCATCGCCACAGTCCACTTTTACTAGGAATAAATGTGGACTATGAAAGTACAGCTTTCATTAAGTTTCTGCAGGCGATTAAAAACAAACTGACGTGAAAAGTGGATATTTTTTCCCCTTTCCAGTCAGGAACTGGAGAGAACTTTGTGTGAGGAGAAAATGCAGTGAACCAGAAAGTCCACCAGAAACTGCAAAATTAATTTACCAGCACATAAGTTATAAATGGTTGGAAAGACATACCATCTTATCAGAACTTAGGAATTCTTATCTTGATGATTAAACCGAGGTCTGTGAACCTCTGACTTGCTTAAATAGCCACAAGTAGACAATCACCACAAAAATGAAATAAAAATCTGGCAGCTGAAGGCTTCTCTCACCAACTCGGGCGTGATTTTAAAATGCCAGAGTCACTGAGCTGAGGAAGAGAGCAAGCACTCGTGAAAGCTTCAGTGCACGGATCAGGTGATTCACAAGTTTACTACTGCTAAAGAGGTGATTACTGAGCTGCTGGATTTATCCGACTGATGAAACCTCAAATATCTCCTGTACTGGGAATGCAATCACACACAGGGAGAAATCAAAGACCAAATTTGATGAAAACACCCCTGAGTCTCGTGATGCCAGGAGGGAACATTTAGCGATGGGGAGGCCACACAGAGGTCCCGCGAGTGTGGCGGACAGGCTAAGGCGGTGCTGAACGTCTGGCATCCCTGGCCCAGTGCGGAACATCCCACGCTGTGCAAGGCAACCTCACCTCGTCAGAAATCAAAGACAGGCCTTCAGATCGGCGGGATTACTTCATCTGAAAACCTTTCATTAAAATTCACTGCACTTGGGCTCAGAAAACAAAATGAATGAATGCAATGCTCAAAGATGCTGCCCATCCTGCCTTTTGACAGACTGACACTGTGCTGATGCAGTAGGGTTATGCTGTGGAAAAGTGACTGCTTATGAAGAAACATGGTTGAATAAGGAAACTGATTAAATAAGGAGTGAAACTTAACAAAGAGCCAAGGGCATGTTTCATAAGGAAATTATATATAAGTCTAAATAGATTATGTGAATTCATAAAGCATGGGATCATCTTTTTGGCTGAATCTACCTGCCTGAGAGCCACTACTCTTACAAAATCCCACCCCCTCCGCTGTTGCAGCCATGTTTAAATCTGGTTAAATGCAGAGAAGCTCATAGTTTCCTTTCTGTTTTTTCCCCTTCTAACCTTCTTACTTCATGACCTGCAAAATCAAATGCAGGTCATGAACACGCTTGTGATGCAAGTTTTAAGCTTTTCTTATTACTTCATAGTTCAGTGATGCTTTACTCGTGTTTGTTTTTCCAAAGATAAAAATATGAACCGGCCTGTCATCCAGATGCAGGTGCAAATCCCGGGCACTGCACACAGAAAGTCAGAACAATGCCAAGAAAAACTTTTACCTGAGACATTAGCTGGGAAATACAAATGTCACCAGAGGAATTACATGAGAAATACAACTGTAATCTTAAGTGTGTTGCAACATCTGGCAGGTGAGATTGATTAAACTATCCCCTTGAGGGACTACATCACGGAGAACTGCCCGGTCTTTATTTTCAGTGTTCTTATTCTGAAAAACACCGCAGCTAATTAAATTAACAAACGAGTACGATCTGATGCAAATGTACTCCCTCACATTCTTCTACTGACAGTAAACTCTTGAGACACGGTTTTCATGGATGACCAGAGAGAGGCAGGTTTTGGTTTCTGACTATTTCATTTTCTTGTGACTGTGACTGATGAACAGATTAGCGCCGTGTGACATGGCAGCTATGGAAGCTAAGAAGCAAAATCTGAGGGTCCATAAATTGGGAAACTACTAGAGATGAGTGGCAGGATGTAAATCTCATCCATCCGTGCTGCCAGTCCCTGAACAAGCTGCATCGGGCTTGGGCCTGTTGCCGCACCTTCTCCCAGTTTCCTGTTACCAGTGGGGGCGCCGTGCTTGGACCCCTTAGTGGTCATGGTGGGGGGGGTGTTCTCACACACAGACTGGCCATGTTATCTGTTTGGTGTAAAATATGCAAAAATACACACAATGCAACTTCGTGCATTCAGTGCTTGGTGGGGGCTTCCCACTGATCCACAAATGCATGTGTGAAATGAATAACCAGCAAAATCTTTGGTCCTTTCAATAGGAAAAATGGTGCCTGTTTTGCAGAGCTGACCCTACGACATCTGTCAGGAGCCAGTATGCTGGGGGGGGGGGGGGGGGGGGTGTTACCAAAAGTTGTCCCAACAGAAACAGCAAAGCTCACAAAGACACGGAAGCATGCTCAGCGGCAAGGGCCGACTCCATTAAGCGACGTGCTAGATCAGCGGCCCTCCACCACGACACGGCCGCCTTGAGCGCCACTCCTATCCATCCCTGCGTTTAATGACCCCGCTGCTCGTCATGCTGGGGACTCTGGCCCAGTCCAGGGGACACGAGGGGAAACAATCACAGGCAACAAAAAGAAATGTGGCGGCTCTGGAACGGCGGGCAGGTTGGAGGTCAGGAGAGCTAGGAGAGCATCTGCTCCCTGGCATAGGGCCACCGGGGGAGGGGCCGAGCTGGCATGAGCCTATCAGCGTCATAGACAGAGCAAGCTGATGAGGATCCTGCTGCATTCATGGGCCAGAACAGCATCTTTCTTATTACATAGACTACACAAACAGACAGACAGACAGACAGGCAGGCAGGTAGATGGATGGATGGACACGCGGGTAGGCAGGCAGGCAGGCAGACAGACAGACAGACAGACAGATAGATAGATAGATAGAAAAAGAAAGAAAGAAAGATAGGACATTTTTCTGGTAAGTGAGATCTTAAAATACACACTCAATAAGGTATCACTGACATAGGTGAGGAGGCCATTTCTTCTTTCAATTACACATCCCTGCCTGCTACAACCAGAACAACAAGAACATCAACAATGGAAGAGACTGGATGAATGACAGAAATGTGTAAAGGACAGGGCCAGATGGGCACCTCCACAGTCCATTTGTCAAACCTAGCAGACTGCATCTTCCTGTGCCTCCCCTCCATAGCCATGCCCAGCCATAAAACCCCTTGTAGTTTGGTGTTCATTTTCATTGCCATATAATGACCTTACAGCAGTTTGCACACTCAGTACAACACTCACAGCTGTGTCCCTTAGTTCTTGTGCACTGGCCGTGTTAATGCAGGCATCTCATTGGTCAATGCTTGACCTTTGCTCTCTCTACATCATAGCAGGGCCATGTGGAGGTGAGCTTTGAAGTGTCCAAGTATGCTGCGATCGGAAAAGCCGCCTTTACAGTGGATTGAGCCGCCGTCTGTCATTGCAGATAAACTCTTAACAGAGATACTCTTTGTCCTGGGCAACTTCTTCTCAAACTTAAAATCCAAAAGAGCTACAAATAGCTAAATATGGCATATTTAAAATAATTTCAGCATGAAAGACACCCGGCGTGGAGGGGTGGGCGGGTGGCTCAACAAAGAAAAGGTGACTGTCCCTTTAAATATTGCTACCTTCTGCATCAACGTGTCACAGAGTGTTAAATCACTCAGACAGGGATGCAAATTATCCTGCGAGGAGGCAGGAGTGGCGGAGATTTATCTACGGGGAACAGCGGTTAGGGTGCCTGTAAATCGCAGATCGGGGCTGGGTTGAGTGCAAGGTAAACACGCAATTAGAAAAGAAGCGCAAGAACCATAATGAATGAGCAAGAGTGAGTGAGGGTGGAACGTAGGGGGCACAGAGCCGGGGGGGAAGGGTGAGGTCACAGGGAGGGTGCAGGATCAGCCTGCCTGCGCTCCTTAGGCTGCCGGGTTTGACGAGAGTCGACACGCAAGAAGTAGGGGAGGCTTATATACGATATACAGACCCGCGGTTACTGGTACGCAAGAATCCAAGATGAAAATGTCTGATGTGATACAATAACCAAAAACCAAACCATCACCTTTCATAAGCTTAAAGCAAAGACATTTTAAATGTCTTCTGTCATTTCAGTTCAAGAACAGATGGTCCAATAAATAACGCCTCATTTAAGTCAAATGGCTTATTGCGACCTTGTATTTTTGATAAATATGGTTATGTTTTAAACGCTTTACCGTTCCGGAATGTTGACAGCTTCGTTACGTGTCTCAGCTCCATGTGCTTCTACTCAGTCTTTGTGTTGCGTATTTTCTGCTAACGTGAACTGAACAGGCAACTCTTAAACAGACGCACACATTAGCGGCCGGATCATCTTAAAGAGCAATCGGAGTTCAAACGCATTATCTACATGTCTGTGCTTCCCCCTCTTGCAGTCTAATCATCATTCTTCTGCTGACGACGATAATGGTGCTTGACGACAACTAATTTCTCCCTGTCCTGTGAAGGCTCCTCTCCGTGACGGAGCTGCTTGGCCTGAGATGGTCTGCAGCTTTCAGCACCTGTCGCCCCCCAAGTCCCAGCCCCTACCTTATGACGATGGTCTGTTTACAAGAAATACCTCTATGTGCTTGATGGATCTCTGCGAAACATCAAGCGGAGAGTGGATGGGTGGGGGCGGGAGAGCTCCTCAGAATCCAGCATCTCAATACTCCCCCCCCCCCCCCCACCCTCAGAGCTTTAGACCCTCTGCAGGGTCTGGGTCATGTCTGCCACATAGGCCTGGATTTTAGCCTCAGCGAGACGCGGCACACTTAACAACTGGCTCCGAAGCACGATTAAGCTGTCCATGGAGCACAAAGGTCAAACCCATTTGTAAGAGGGTTTCATTGAAGGTTAGAGTCTCTCTAATTACTCCAGAGAAACATTTAGAAAGAAAGCGTGTGTTGAGGAGCCACGGCAGCGGCAAAGGGGGCAGGGCGGAGCTGATGGCGCTAAAATATCCAAATTTTGCGGAGGGCAATTTATCCGAGCTGACGGAGGCTCAACCTGTCAGGACGCTATCCATCAGGAAGGAAATGACCAAGAACCAAATGGGGTCAATTTTCCATAATGATCACTAACAATTTCCTAATACTGACATACTAGACATCGCAATGAAGCTATCAACGGCAAGCGCCGTGTGTACCGTTCACCTACAAAAACCTAAACATCACTTTCTAATGACGCATGCATTCATACTCTGCTCCTTCCAAACCTACTGAGAAATCCCAGAATTCTTTACTGCTTACCGCTCCTTCCACGTGAGTCTGTGCTGCTGGCGCTCTGTGAGGGCCGGCAGCAGGGCCTCAGCTACCTCCTTCCTCCGCTGCTCCTCACAGCTGTCGTCCTCCGCTACAGCCAGCGTCAGCTGTGTCTGTAAGGGAATCAGAATCATCACACCTCATGTGGGTTAATTTTAGGCCGGATCCGAGTGAGTGCAGCTTGACAAGGTCTGCATCCCTGCCTGGGAACAGCTGCGACTGTATATAAATTGTCTTTAAAAGCTTAAATGTTCGATGCTTCTTTCGAGAGCTGGAGTATAAAAAGTGTCATGGAAGGAGTACTAACCTAAAGTTTAACCGAGCCACAACTCGTTACTTTGTTTACATAAAAATGTAAGGGGTATTTAGTGAGAATGTCATAACCAAACCATTTTTACTCAAAGTGGATGAAAAGATTCATCTTCCTTTGTCATTAAACAGGCTGTCACTCCAAACTGCCCATCGGGGGCACTGTGATGGACCTGTTCCCTGACATTCAATACCTGATGGGTGAATGCAGCAGTGAATCACTCTCATTTCTTTTATTGTACTCCGCAGGTTCCCAGACAACACAGCTGCCTTTCATGTTCTTGTAAGAACACGCCTGACGCTCTACTTCCCGAAGGCACATAAAGTGACACTCAATCATAATTACTCTTAGTGAGTCTCCAGCACGCTGAGACGAGACAGACTGTCAGAGGGCTTGATGAGAAGACTCTGATGGGGAGAAAGGATGCGGCCTGGATGCGGTGAACTGCATCGCACTACAGTTTTTCAGGAGAACAGCAACACTGCTAATAACAGTATAATCATACTGAGGGATGTTTATTGACTAATTCAACGCAAGCTTCAGTGAGCTTTAAAGATCTGACAAAAGTGCTGATAAGAGAATTAGAATTTGTGTGCACGGATTTCTACAACTAAAACACACAACCGAAAAATTAAAAGGGGACTGATAAAAACATTCCTACGTAACATGCATGAAGGTATTGACATATATTGCTTAAATGAAACATTGCTTTATTTGTCATTTGCACAAGTTGAGGTACATTGGAATGCTTCTTTTCACGTTTTCCAACTTGCTCTCCTTTGAGGCGGACAGACACACATGCCAGAGAGTGAAGCTTGGGGTTCGACTAGAGAGTCGCCTTCCGATTACAAGCACTGAGGCCTAATCACATACATTCCTGCAGCATCTGTCAGTTTTTGGTTCGTTGTGTCTGTTTCTGTTTATGACGAGCAGGTGCTGAATGGTGGGACAGTGTCTCTGCTCTAGATGGACAGCTACACCCTTGGGATCTGACACTGATGGAGAGATGCATTAGTTTTACTGACGCAGTCTGAGGATGGACACCCCTGTTCCCACATTCATTGTTTGACAGTGACCACCAAGCCTGTCCTTGTGGGGGGCCTGATTTTTTCGGATTTAGTCTCTGCTGGATTTTCTTGCAAACAAAGATGCATATTTCCTATTTAACAGCTGAAGCATGCCCAGAGTCTCTGGAGTCTGCTGGTTTGAGGCTCTTCAGTATTGTTACTAGTTATTTCAGTGAGCTTCATGACCATCCAACCAAGACGACTTTTTCTGGGCTGGACACTTGCGCTTTAATAACTTTATATTCCATTGTGTTCATGGAGTTCTCCTGCAGGTGGAACCAGAACTAACAGTTCTTCCGTGAACCGGTACGAGCAGCCAAATCCTGCTCTGCATTACTGCCCGCAGTCTACAGTCAAGCATCTTTCTGCAGAGTTCTGCAAAAGGCACATTCAATTTCCCTTCTAATTCTTTGCCTTAATTCAATAATGGCTTGTTCGACCATTACAAAAAAGGCATGTTGGAAGCTTTCATTCTAAGGTGTGGCTAAAATGGAATCAGAAGTAAATGAAAGCTAAGATATTTCTTTAACTGCTGTCGTATCTATTGGGGTTAGGTCAAAGGTTTAACAGGGAGTACATGACACGTGGAGAGCCTGAAACATCCAAAGTCAGAAAGCTTGCCCCAATAACCTCTTCAACTCCACTCACCTTACTTGTAAGACTTAGCAAACATGGTTCAGGTGGCCTCTAGAGACCTTGTGTGTGTATGTCTTGATGACTGGCTCCTAGTGTTTCTTGTGCTGTGTTTCAGTCTGGGTGCTGAATGAGTCAATTTCATGAAACCCTCTGGTGCTCCTGAAGCTTTTTTCAGGCTTAGTGAGCTACGGCAATTGGGCGCCATACCGGCCTGGCGTGCCCGGCCCTGACTGGAGCCCCACTGCCTTATCTTAACCCTCTGTTATCACTGGCCCTCACAGGGACGCTGTGTTTATGGACAGACGACAGTCGCTATCGTCAGTTTCCTGAAAGCAACAGGAGGCGTCCCCATGACCTCAGTGTAGCAGAGGGTGAGAGCGAGGGCAGGTATGAAAAAGGGCTCTTTAAGCAGTGCCCATATATATTTATACTGGGAAATGCACTGATAGTTTCTTTTATAAAGGGCACTGGGAGTAAACAAACACAAACACAGCCAGGCGTGATAGAGGGATCCCAGACACTAGTGTTGAAAGACCCGTCCAGTTCAAACAATTTAGCTCCTCATTCCAGGCTCTAGAGTTGCCTGAGGCAAATCTCTCTCCTCCTGCTCACACATTTCCTACATCCAAACTTTGCTAAATGTGCTTTTCCAGGATCCTTCACCTTCTTTGAATGAAGGAGGAGGGGGGAAGATCTACTCCAAATGAGACAAAATGTTGTTCAGTTTTTTTTTTTTTTTTACCCAAGTAGGATGGTAAATACCGCTTACATATTTCACCTGAAACCGGTGCTTTTATGTGCACAACAGGCCCTCCGGGTAAATAATCCATATTCATATTCAAAAGTCTTTTGTGCCCAAACAGTGAAAATCCATAAAAATCAAATCAATCACAACAGTTTCAATAATTAATCAAACACACTGTAGCTTATCAGTCCATGAGAGTCTTTATAGAAACATTATTCATAAATTTTAACTTTGAAACTAAAAAAATATATAGACGTGTTGTAGATAAGCAAGGCCTGCGCTCAACCTGAACGCACTGAAGTACACTTCAGCAAAACTACGGCTAATATTTACCTGGTTTAACGTCATGTTAATTCCACCCTTACATATACTGAATTATGATTGCATTTCATATATACTGCAATTTCCCTCCCTTAAAATTGCCTGTAAGAGAGCATCAATCAGGTTCAGTTAAACTACGGCCTAGAGAAATGGTGTATCTCACCTCACTGGTTCACTGCACAAGTGAACAAGCCACCAATGGACACCTTTATTACAAAAGGAGATGTTCGGTCTATTCATGAATCCAGAATCACTCAGAACCCGTCTAGCATTTTCATAACATCACAGAGACCATTCTCGCCCCATTTGACGAGTTATCTGAAGGTGTTTCATAAGCTTACATTTAACATTAAATATTTTAATTTAAGATCCAGAAAATATCATTTTATATATTTATTTATTTATATTATTATTTTCTTTGCAAGCCATTTTTATATTATAAAAATGAAAATAAAGTGGACAATATGAAAAGCTTTAGAACTACGCACTTTCTCATCTTAAACTTTAGGCTTAGTTTGGTGATTTCTATCTATGTCTGGGAACCATAATTAAGACATAATCATCCCGATCAGACACTCGGAACAGGCAGGGAAGAACCCTTCATAGCTACAACCAAGTTTTTGATTTTTATAGAGGTTTCTGACTAAAAGCACAGCTTCTGTTGTCCAGTCTAGTTTCTATTGAAAAAATAAGTGCTGGGCCTAAAGTTTGCCTGTCCCTCAGGAAGGTGACATTTTCTCATTTTTTGAATATCCAGAAAATATATAGGCATACTACGTGCATTGTGATCTTGGCAGAAATAGACAGATGGCAATACCAAAAGCATAACCATATAAGTACTTAATACGATAAGTATTAATATGGTATTTTGCTAGTTAATAAAGTGAACCATGTCCTCTGGTAATTATTATTTCAGCTCATTAGAAGCAAACAATCAATGAACAGACATGTTTCCAAACAGAGGCATTTTTCTGCTGTGTACCTTAACTAAGCACGTCATCTGGTGACTGTCTAGAAGCTTCACTAAGATGTGATGCTCCACCATCACTTCTTATCAGTTGTTCCATTTATAATTTGCAAACTCACCTAATATACAATCAAACAGAACAATTTATTTTATCAATGTATACAAAAGCCTGTCCATTGTAGGAAAAATGTAATGGACCAGCTAGTAAAATCATAATACTGCAATCTATTTTCTTTCATGTTAAACTTTCATACTACAACTCAACTCACACGATATATTTTCATCGCAGTTTATGTACCAGGTGATGCATGCATGTGTGTCTGTATGGCCTACAACCTGACTTCAATGGATACAAACAGTAGAGCACACGGAAAGATCACGATTCAGTTTGACCACTTTTGTTTTGGGGGGGGCTATGGGCCTGCTATGAACTATCAATACTTTATTGGGGTGGCTCAGTATGTTCTCATTCAATTCATAGTAACCAAAAGGTTTTAAAAGAAGACTAAAGCGATTAGTCTGTGGAAACACTTATCCCATGAAATATGAAAAGGGTAAAAGTCATAATGAGCTGGAGTATTATGACTGGAAACTGGACTTCAAGATCCCAAAGAAGGTGAAAGGGTAGCAGGCGTTAACCGGCAGCCTGATGGGAGGGGCTCGCCTTCTCCCCTTTCCACCCCATCAGCTGTTGACATCAGTAAAGCCATTCAAGCACTATAACAAATGGCTGGGGTTGGGGGCGGTAGCTGAGTTTCAGCTCCTCTCTGGGTCATGTAGATGGGGATGTTATGAGTGTGGTACTTGTGATCTCCGGGTGATTGAGAAGCGACCATCTCGACCAGACTTCCCCCACGACAGAACTAAGAACATATTCAGACTGTCATCAATTATGTCAGCCCTGAACTGAAGCAGGCCATACAGGCCAGAGTATATGAAGTGTAAAACATTAGGAAACACGCCTTGAAAGGAGAGAATGGGCTAAAGAATGACACTCGCAGAAAAGGATGGTGGACAAAACCCATTCCAACAAGTGATCAGGCCTAGAAATGTCCTCCATGCCGGTGAAAGCATAGGCTTTTGTTCCCAAGCCTATAGTACATCCTGCAGCCAACTGTTGCCCGCCTTGCTGAACATATGCTTGCTTCAGATGAACCGTGGCAGAATGAGACGCCTTTGTTGTTGTTCGATTGGTGGGAAAAAAAAGGAAAAATCTGTTGGGGTCACAATGAAACAACCCTGCAAAGACTTGACACTAATACAACCTCTTCGCTGACATGTTGCACAATGGTCGGTGGATGTACGTCCCGTTAATAGCGGCACACAAACCCCGGGCTGAACGAGATCACCAGATGTCCTTCCAAGCCTCCGAGGGCTCGTCTAAAGACCATCTACTGCTTTGATTGCTCATGCATAAGTAGAATGCAGTTTAAAAATTCATGGCCCAGCTTGTTCAGAATAAAACAAAACCATTAAGGGTGTCAGTAATACCCATCACCAGAATACCTTTTCTTTATAAACATTTCTTTTGATTACAGTGGGTAGCAATTACAAATTCTCTGACACAGAGAGAAACGAATAAATGTGAAGCATGCTGTAAGAACACAAACAACACTGAGAATAGAGAGACCTCCAGCCTGTGTGCCTAAGGTGCCAGAGGTGAGAGCCCTGGAGGGACTGGGCCCAGCAGAGTACAGACCCTGCCTTTTAGGTGATGGTGGACGGTCATTACAGGTTCTTGAGGGGGTCGTAGGAGGCAAACCAGCATCCCACCCCCCAATTAATCCGCCCGGTGTCAACAGGATGAAACTGCGTGGAGGCGGCAGCATATAAGCCCATTAAAGCGGACGGTTTGAAGCAGCAGGTGGGGAGGCTGTCACAGAAACAGGCGCAAAGCCATCCGGTTTCATGCAGGGCGGGGGGACAGGGCAGCTCCCATTCCGTTCGGATTATTTTACCAAATTTAAACATGTACAGATGGGCGAACAAAGTACAGGGTCTGCGCAATGCAAGTTTAGCTCTGCTGTATAACGGTGATAGAATGACTTTAGGCTGGGAAAGCCATCATTCTGACGCTTTATGAATCGGGATTAGAGGCTCGCTCCATCCCCTGATCTCCTTATCTTGGCACGCTGAGCTCTGCGCAGGTTGTGTGTTATTGCACTAGCAGCAGGCAGAGGGACAGAGAGCTGGCTCGTCAATTCATTCATTAAAATTAGAGCTACGCTAATGCTACTCTTAATCACTGAGTCACAATGTTATTTTTCATCACTTTGCATCAATACTTTGAATCCCTGCATCCATACTTTTCTGTTTATGTGGGTTTTCATACTTGTCGTTACAGTTTGATCAACGTGGATGCAGTAGCTGCTTATCGTACATAGATGGCCGTAGCTACGTAGGCCAGTAAATCCATGCATGGCATCTTCTGCAGCTGACTGGGCCTGTATCTGTGCTGCCTGTCTTGCCTGGATGGCAACACATTCAACCACGGTGAATATGACCAGCCCATGCAGCAGAAGAAATGCAGTTTGTGAGTTGTGACACAAGAGAATGAAGTATAAAAAATAACCGAGTGAAGATAAGTTATTCACTGATAAACAAAGATTTAAAGAACAGGTGGGTATTCCACAAAGCAGGGTTTCCCAGTTAGCTAGATAACTTAAGCCAAACCTGAAAACTGTCAAACAGCAAGAGAGACAAGTGACATTCCTATTGGACAATCCTTCAATTTGGCCTGTATTATTTGACTAATGCTTCAATGGGTTGGCGCCTCACCTCGGGTCGTTCCCTGCCTTGCACTTGTAGCCTCTGGGATAGTCTCCAGATCCCCTGTGACCCTGAATATAGGACAAATGGTCACAGAAAATGGATGGATGGATGTGGGTAATGAAGAAATCCTGCTGTGTGGAGTACTTCCCATGACTTTCCATTTTTAGAAGAGTACATTAGTTAATGTGTTCAGATAATTTTATTACTTCATTATAAAATCAGTCATCTTGTTAACAGGGAAAGAAAGTGATTGGCTGTGGCTCAGGGCCCGCCTCCTCACAGCTCAGCTGTCCAAAAGGGAGACCTTTTGCTTCCACTACGTTTAAATTAAAGAGCATAATTCATGGCCACACCCGTCCCTCCATTAACAACACCATTTGAAATCTGCCCCACCCAAAATGAAACACCCACCCCTCCCGAAACGATCTCCATCTTTCCCGATAACGTATCATCCTTCTGTTCCATTTTTTAGGTGAATCAAACCATTTCCAGCCAGTCGATCCCAATCACGTCCCCATTGTTCCACACTTTGTCTAAGCGCACGTCAGCCAGAAGGTGAGCGGGAAGAAAGTAGATAATATTACGGGGGAAATTAAAAGACGACCGCGTCTTCGCTTTAGGGGAGATTTTCCCTACATATCTGGGGAAAACGCACCACACGGTCCCTAATCCTGCCATCAAGGCGTGGCGTTCAGTGATTAGAGATTATCCGTGGACTCTGCTATATGGTCGTCTGCTTGTCCCGACACACAAAAACACTAAGGCGGCTCCAGCTACGGAGCATGGGAGAGAAGCGGGGAGGTAACGGTGTGCGTAAGAGTGCGATAATGACTCCTGTCAGAAGTAAAAACGGGTGCTGTTAGACAGGAAATGAGTTGTCAGTAACAAACGCCTCGCAGTCTGCTTACCCCTGGCTGGCACAGCACCGAAGCCACCCTCCCTGTCGCACGCGATTAGCTTGAGCGGTGATTAATCTGTCCTGGCTTGTAATTCCTTTTGCCACTTTAATGGATGTTATCTTCCCCTTGTGAAGACTTATCTTGCTGATCGCAGGGAAGAGGAAACTCGGGCAAATAAATAAATACGACGAATAAAACAGTCGCTAAGCAGATGAGAGATTATTCGCTGTACCAAGATCGTTTGTTCCAAAGTAAATGAGACAGCTGGCATCAGAGCGCCAAACAAACTCGGACAAACAATTAAATTGGGGCACCACCGTCTACGACCAGAAAGGGGTACGATAGTTTAACAATTACACGCAGCACAAACATGACTCCTACAAAATGTGCTGTTAGCTTTCATTTGTATCTCTGTGATACTGTATTTGAAATTAAACCCAGGGAGAATGGAGCGCTTTACACGTTTTGCTTTGTAACAATTACAAATAGTCGGCATAAATTACAAGAAGCATTTTGCCTCTTCCTCTTCTTTTATTGCAGCTACACACACACACACACACACACACACACACACATATACATATGCTGTAGTACCTTTCACCTTTCACATACTATTTCACCACACTATTTCACCATTTACAAGCCCTTACAAGCATGAACCATAGTAAAAAACACTCCTACAGGCAGTGGATTATTTATTCTCATAGCAGAATAATTATTTATTATTATTATTGCTGTTGTTGTCATCGTTATAAACATTTGCAGCTTGTGCCTTTAGAACATGGTGAGAAATCAAATTATTATTAGTATTATTACTAGTAATAGTACAGTAAACTCATACGCAATTTCAATTACACGACTGAGAGGTATAGAGAGGAGTGGATTGGTGGAAGCAGTGTTCTTTATAGAGGCATGTTCCCCAGCAGGTCTGTGGGTGCGAGAATCTCTCTATAGCACTGAGAGCTGTACTGACGCTCCCAGGATCAGCAGAGATTTGGATTGCGATGCTGGAAGGGTGAGCAAAAAGAGGCCGATCTTCACCGCGGCATGGCACTGATGCTCCCGTAGATATTGTCACAGGATGTATCCTCAGTAGAATTCCATTCAATATCTCTGTCTTAAGGTACAAAGCTTGGGGCTGTAGTGGCTTTGGGAAACATAAGTGGCCTTTTTTTCTTCCAGAAGGGCGGTATCTGCGCGTGAAATTCTCTAAAGGGGTTTAAGTATTTACCCAGAGCACTATCAGCTGCTTCCTAAAATTCTGCTTATCCTGTTGAAGAAGCACTTCAAAGAGAATTGGTGATACCTTAGCCAGCAGATTCTGTTGGG
>JAODUD010000019.1:1191901-1226209 GCA_026784285.1 Stomatorhinus walkeri | reverse complement strand
CTGGGGGAGCCCCCCCCGCCCCCACGGGGGGCCCTCTTCCCGCCCCCCCCCCCCCCGTCCTCTCCTCTCTGTCGATGTGGCTGGCACTATTCATGGCCGGACGTTTTAAATAAATGTCAGTTTTGTAGGGTCTGTGTGATAGCAGACCCGGGGAGACACAGGCTCTATCTGCAGCATCTGCGAGCAGCCCCATGCCCCTCAACCCTCCCTCCCTCACCCCCCGGTATCCCACCCCCAACCTCACAGGAGTGGGACGCTTTTGTGTGGCGCTCTCCTCCACCCCGAAAGCATGGCGCGCTTGTCGTCTCCTTTTAAATGGAAAGTAAGGGCCCAAGATCCACACCAGCCTTATCTTGATGTTGCGGCAGCTGATAAGGCCTCAAATTTCCTCACGTCTATTAGACGAAAACACAATCATTTGAATAACCTTTATTTCCTCTGCCTCTCACTCACTATCTCCTCACTTTATGTGTCCATTTTGCAGCTCATCAATTCAAAAGGTAATAGTTCGGGCTGGGGGGGGGGCGAAATAACTGAATGTTTTTTATCAGAATGTCATTCAAATGAAAGGTGCGGCATTTCCATCACAAGAGAGGGGCTGCAGAAAGTACTCCCCAGGGCCGAAAATGGCACCAATAAACGACAGCATTAAAATATCTCATACAAGAGGCTTATACTTAACTAGAATTTAAAGGACAATGGTCCCAGGCACACTTTACAGATCTGGTTAGGAAAAAAAAAATCATTCATATTATTGTAATAAGGTATTTCATTCTGATTTAGTGTAACGTTGTTCTGTAAAGCTATACTTCAAATATGAATGTTTAAAAATTTTAAATATAATTATAAATTGTGTGTGTGTGTGTGTATATATATATATATATATATATATATATATATGAACAATATGAAATGAAATGTTTATGGCAAACTATATAGTGCATAAAAAGTACTACAATAATAACTATAATATTAAATAATTACCTGGATAAAGAATTCAGCGTAAAACATTACATAAAAATAATTTTTTTAACTCCTTCAAAACTCGCAATGCATACATGGCACAAAATTACAAAAAAAAAAGAATTAAAAAACTGAATGGCAAAAATGTGTGTGTTAAATGTGAATGAAGTATAAGCTGCGAAAGCAGAGGCAAACATAGAACTGCATCGTGTCACTCTGTTTCAAGGGGTATAAGATAATCGCTATAGTAATGAATCAAAATAATTCAGAATACAGTCTTCAGGAACATTCAAATAAATGAAATCCTCATTGCCACTGGAGTTCACAAAGAAGACAAATAAAGGAAAGTCCACATTTCATTAGAAGCAGAAGAACTAAACAATCAATCTTTTGGAAAATTAATCAAATAAAAATATGAATAAACCAAAATATTGACCAACATGACCTGGCTGGGTGGTCTGATCCAGTTTAAATGGAAACAACCGTCTGCGGTCATGGTGGATGCCTGCGTGGACCACAACCTCTGTACCCACCGCTACAAACAGGCTCCTAACATCTAGCACCCACGTATCTCCTGAAAATAAGACTTTGAATAATTCAGTCATCTTTGAAAGATGTTTCTAGGACACAAAGGTATAAGCTTTAAGTGAATTTACAGAAGACCCCCCCAACCCCCCGCAGCCGCGAGCTGACGGACCCGGAGGGCCGTGCGTGCTGTCACCTCCGGTGCGGCGGAAGCGAAGCTGCTCACTGGATTCCCAGCAGCACGTTATATGTGATTACTGCACTGGACGGTAATGCAAGAGTGCCCCCTACTGCCTTCCTCAGAGGAGCTGAGCTCCACTCCTATGACAGAGAGCTGTGGCTCCAAACAGAGAGGCCTGTTGCCGGTTAGGTGGGTAAACCCTGGCTAAACAAAGGGCACGTGCACAGGCTGCTTTAGCACAATGCCACCACAAATGTTGGGGACTCTGCGTGCAATGGAGGATAGCTAGACTTAAAACATAATGTAGCACAGATGTTTTTATTACAGGGTCAGTGCATTTTCACGCGTGTGCTCGTAACAAACACACGCAGAATTCACAATCATTCACCATAATCCTCTTAAACCAAAGGAGATACCAACCTGTTACACAATGTAGTAGTGCATCATCAAAGCAGTCAAGTTAAAGAGCAGTGAGAAACTGAGAAACAAACAGTAGCACAAGACCTCCATGCAATCCTGGAAAGAAAAAACCTGCTGTAGACCATGGGATGCCTAGCATTCAACAGAATTCCCACAGCAGTCCACCAATCTGCCCTTGTCTCCAATTCCTCCAGTTATTTACTACAGGCTGCAGCACTTGTCAATAATAATGACATAATAAACCACCGCCTGTTTCCAAGGAGACCATAGTCCTGCTGGAAGTTCATACCTGAGGGTGCAGACTCCTCAGATCATTGGTGAAAATATCAACATTTGTAGCATAACAGATTTCCTATTAAACTTCTAATATGGTTTTGTTCAGAATTCAGAACATGGAGCCAGTAATTTGTGGTCAGATTTTATTCACCAGAAGAACGCTGGCATTCCCATTCATGACGGACGATATCTCACCATGCTCTCCATCTCTCTCCAGGACTCCTCCAGCTCCTCCATGGGCTTGTTCCACCAGCTGCAGAACCTGGAGTAACGTCTGCCCTGGAACCAGTACTGGCGCAGCCACTCAAACTCGACCTGCAGAAACCCAGCACATCCCATAAGACAACCAAAAGCAGAAGACTGGATGTAGCAAGAACAGTTGAGGTGCATTATGGGTCGAAAACATGTCCAGCACATGTATGATATAACATTTATTGGACACATGGTCACAAACCTCAGAAGACACAAGCATTTGTAAATCAATCAATCTATGAAAAGTACTGAGGCAAAGCAGAAGAAAAGTTACGGGGATTTGTCATGAGGGACAAAAAGACATCAAAACTATTCCATTTTATTTTAGTAATGACCATCATTGTAATCCTGAGAAACATTAATCTGGCTTTTATTTCAGATTTTAAAAGTGTGTGACACACCTTATAGTGTGACTGGTAGAATGGAACACTTTCAGGGAAGCTCCCAAAAGTATGTGATTTCTACTCCATCTCATAGTGTGAATGGTGGAACTGTACCTTTGCAGGGGAGTGTCTCCAAACTGAGCGATCATCTCATGTGCTGGAGTGCAGCGACCGGGGCTGCTGCTATGGGTTCTTGTCCCAAAGAGTGTTCCTAATTATCTCCAATGTGTCAATGCTTTCACCCCGACACCCTGCTGCTCTGCTCCCTGTGCCACCCCAACCCAAGCCCATTCAGTCCTCCCTCAGCTGGATGCCCTGGCCTTTCTGTATTTCCATGTCTTCACCCCGCAGCTTTTGAGGAGAATGGGAGTTTGGGGCTGGAAAACGTTGCCATTGAGGAACCATTTTCAACGTGCCCCTTTGAAGTGCTGATTAAACCCTCCACAGGATACCTGGGGCTGGCAGGTCTGCGTGATCATGTGCGGATGCCCCACATTCAGGAGATGGAAATGAAAGGCTCTAAATTAGGTGGAATGTTGCAGGTACCCTCCGCTAGAAACGCAGAATTGGAAAACAACCCTCAAATAATGAAATGCTGGCATATGAACAACAGTGCAGCACAAAACCACAGTAATACAGACCTGCAACTTTAATATGTGTTGCACTCAGCTGAGATCAAATCAAGATGTATTGATTGATGGTGTTTAACAATTACACCATGGCAAATTCTGCTCAACGTTTATACTCCATACGTTTAAATACTACACGGATCTCCTCTTTCTATTTGACGGACACGGCTTGATCACAGCAGACGACATTCACAGAAACATGGGTTTGGGTGCAGATTAGGCTAGCCACACACAAGGAACCTTTGAGAGAAATGTCAAGCTTTGTTGCAGTCCAGACCCGCTGCCTTTCTCCTCTGCCCTTCACAATGCGAGGGTACAAAGTCTAAATGTGTCCCTTGCAATAGTACCCTCCCTTTAACAGAATGATTACAGTCTCTGGATTAGCATTTAGCCAACAGAGCTGGTACATCATGCCGTGTAGCGTAAAAGCGAGGTTCGCGTGTGGCCAGGTGTCGATCATCTGGTGTCAAGCCGTTCACCATGAATTATGTGAGAATACCGGAGACTAAATGCCACCTGCACAGATGGAAAAAATCTCTGTTATTGTTCATTTGCTGGTGAGCTGGCCTGTGTCTGTCATCCCGCTGGGCGACATGCTAACTGCACATTAGCCCCTGCATTGACTGTGCACTCACCATGGTGACCCCGGAGTCAAACTGAACTAACCCCTTTCAATTTAATGAGGCAGGATTTCCACCCCCCCCCCACCCCCCCAACCTCACAGTATTTCCTGACCCTGTTCAATCTATTTCCATGGAGAGCCCAGGGTGGAAGATGATGAAATCCCAATCAATACACCCCTCCTACTCGCTCTGCGGCCATAACCTACAAAGGCTTGGTGAGACCGGCACCCCACCCTCCCCCCACCCCCCAAGCTGGCTCAGCATCATGCCCATCAATCATGGCGGCCTGGTCGTACAGCTCTCGCTGTGCAGCACCAGCTGACCAAACAGCACTGCGGCGATGGAGGTAGGGCTGGGCATCTTCATTCAAGGCCCTCGGCCTGGAATACATTCCTGGGACACGTGCTAATTGCGTCCTCGGTCCCACCGGGCCTTCAGAAAAGTCTGCTGATGTGCTGGAGAACCTCCACCAGGCCTCGGCTCAGTGACGCAGTACACCGAAGACTCGCTGCATGAGCAATTCTTGTTCTGCATGTTTATATACTTACTCATTATGTAAGGAGCCAGGATACTCACAGGGTTTAGTTTGCCCCTCTCTCAATGAAGTATGAACACCCATGTGCTTCTTGAAGCCATGCTGCTGTTATGAATCTACCAGAGAATGACAATAAGGCTCTAAACAGGGTGAGTTAATTTGAGATTTGCAACGCAATGGCTTCTGGGGGCCAATTGCAGCCCTCTGCACACACTCCACACAGAGAGATCCATATGCGGTGTGTAGCTCTGCAAGTTAACAATTTGTGCTCAAGGCTGCTGGGTACCTGTGGGGTCCTGTGGCCAGCCGAATAATCATATTACTTTTTGGCTTGAGGCCCGTAACCAAATAAACATCAAAGGTATTCCATTTTATTTTATTAATGACCATCACAGTAATCCTGAGAAACATTAATCTGGCTTTTATTTCAGATTTTAAAAGTGTGTGATAATAAATCCACCTTATAGTGTGACTGGTAGAATGGAACACTTTCAGGGAAGCTCCCAAAGTGTGTGATTTCTACTACATCTCATAGTGTGAATGGTGGAATGGTGGCCACCAGTGACTTATGCTAATTTGTGATTTGCAGTCTGCCCAACGCAATGGATTCTAGGTGCCAATTGCAGCCCTCTGCACACACTCCACACAGACTGATCCATAGGCGGTGTGTAGCTTTGCAGGTTAACAATCTGTGGGGCTGGTTGGTGGGGTTCTGTGGCCAGCCGAGTAATCATATTACTTTTGGCTTGAGAACGGCCCGTAACCGCACCCCCCCCAGAAGAATGGCTGACTCTGTCAAAAAAATTCCTATGGACCTATGCAAATTCCAGATACAGTATCATCGTAAAAGAAAAAACTGGGTTTGCCCGTGTTCTGCCAACTTCATCTGTATCTGGTCAGATACCCTATATACCAGACAATAAAACAGGATGAAAGAAATCCCATATAATCACAAACAGTGTATTAAATCCTTGTAATAGCTTCTAAAATTATGATAAATTACTCTAAATTATCAACATCCCTAAATAATACATGCAAATATCTGTACTATCCTTTAATGTGTGTGTGTGTGTGTGTGTGTGTATATATATATAAAAAACACAAGTGCCAGACTCTGGTCCAGACTCTCCGGCTGTAAGCCACTTTGGTCAGACATGTCAGAGGCCAAGAAGGGCTGAAAAGGTCATAAATTGCAGAACTGCAATACATCACTGAGTATAATTTAGGTTTGCCTCTCCTGGGCAACATGAAACAAATAGCCCAATCGATCACTGTGCAACTAGGTAAGGCTGCTGCCCACCTGAAAGCGATTTCCCTCCAAAACAGAAAGTAAAATCCCCACCAACCACCGTCTGGAGCGGTAATCCACCTCACATCTCACTTCGTAACGAGCGGCAGTTGCCCAGTGTCAGTGATGGAGCTGTTCCCAGGCATCCGCTCCTTCGGCCTGGCTTCATAAATATCAGGCATGGCCTTTTCGGCCAATCGTCAACCACGTCATCCGTCATAATGGCAAGTAACTGGGGTGCTGAAATCTCATGGTGATACCTTGTCTGTGAACACTGCTGGTTCCTTGGACTTTACACAAGCTCTTTAGCTGCCTTGCCATCAGTGGGGAAATGCTGCCATTAAGCAGTACCCTGGGATTCCCCATCAGGGGGCGCCTATTCACATTTAACACTCCACCAATTTAACATGCCACCAATAGTGGTATCTTTAACATTCTCTCGGATGGGAGCAGCCTATGACACGGAGCGAGCAGGCTAGTGCCGTGGCCCAAGCTCTACCTCGTTGTGAATCTCCTCAGAGAGCTGCAGAGCAGAAGGCGACAGGGAGTGCAGACTTCTGGCACCAGTGTCTGGGTTTGTGGACATGTTCTCCAAGGCCTCCTGGCAGCGGCGCTGTATGTACTCCAGTGTTCCTGAGGAGCACTGTGAAAACACAGCAGGGCGTCCTGAGCACCGCGACATGATCGGAGCCCCAAAGTGGCGCTCTCGTTTCCACAGGAAGCACTCTGAGGGCTCGTCCTTGCCAACTTCACATCTGTGAGAGGTTGCGGACTAGCCAAGCTGTACTTCCGCTGCCTTCAGACGTTGGGACACCAACCCGCCCTGCCCCATAGCCCCCAGGCCCCCGGCACACCTCGGCCACTCTGTGCGTGGAGCTGAAGCGAGGAGCCTCCCCGGCCAAGACGCAGTGCTGGTGGGTCCGGTTCAGGTCATCTAAAGGCAGAGCAGCAGATGCAGGATGGTGATCCTCTCACACAGCCATAAACATACCAAACCTTTCATCCTTCATTCAGAAAAGCCGATAGGAAACAACACTGGATACTGAAAGTTACCACTATTTTGTTTGGCATTCTTTAAAGAATATATATTAAAATGAATGAATGATATGAAAACTATGTGAACACAGATGTGCAGATTTAATGGTTTCCTTTTCAGACTAATGAGTAACTTAGTGTTTCTCAAGAATGACATCATGAAATGTATGCAGTAAATATATATTTTAGTACTGTCTTTGCCGTTACTTGTCCTTCTGATGGAGTCAGAGTGGAGAAGGCTTTTAAAACTATTGGGTACAGGTCCGTCTAATTGTCCTGGGTGTGTTTGCCCTGTAAATCTTATTATTTACTCAGCTTGCTGCCAGACCTGCATTATCTTTCTCATGACTGAAATTCTGTTTGCCACTAATATGATGATTGAATTTGCAGGTAAGTGCTTTAGCAAAAGGAGCTCGAGGGTGTGACACGGACAACCTGTGTAGAACAGAACAAAGGGAATGGGGGGGGGGGTTCGGTTAATGTGGACAAGCCGTACTAACAGTACTCAGGGCATAAATGTGTGGGATGGTGCCTCACATAACCTAGCAATGTTGCTGTAAACATCTGGAAGTCTGAAAAACAACAATCAGTAACGCCATGGAAACAGACCAGGACATAGCTTGACAAAGTGATTAACAATGTTGAAAACTGATTGTCTAGTATGCTTTTGCTCTCTGAACAGTTACCCATGAAAGAATGCGGGCTTTTTAATAAGGTCGGGGTCAATATAATTTTTCAATTTCCTCTTGATTCACCTCATTTGATAAATTCAATTCGCATCAATTTACCCTGATCAATTCCCATTTCATAAAAAAAAAAACAAGATTCACTTTCAACGCCGGAAATGAGATTGACAACCCTGCCATATAAATCGATTCTGGCGAGTTCAGATTGACCTCTGAGTCAAGTTTCCAAATGCATTCAAAAGTGAGGCGAAGCTGTTTCGCCTGAACAAAAGAAAAAATGGAGAAGGTCCATTATGGAAAGATGGTGAAAGGTCTCTGAATTAGACCCAGCTGCTCACAGCCATGTATTTGGAGGGAGAGGAATTATAAATGCAAACCTGACTAGGAACTTCAGAAGAGCGATGATCTCTTACACGTGCAATCAAACAAAAGCTATGGGAGACCCAGAATGACCTGTGGAGATCTCAAGCTGAGATAAGCAGAGGCTTGCTCCAGCAGACTGCAAGTCGACTGCTATAGGTTGCATTAAGACGGCCTGGCAAGAAGGCCTGCCACTGGGAGCCCAGCTAGGAGGTCTGCCACAAAAAGCCTGGCGAGGAGGCCCATCAGGCAGAGCCCGGCGAGGAGGCCCACCACGCAGAGCCCGGCGAGGAGGCCCACCACACAGAGCCCGACGAGAAGGCCCACCACGCAAAGGTGGATGTACTGTCGCGCCGAGGCATCTGCTGAGCCCATCAGCGTAAAGGCCTGATTTACGCCCCATGTCACAGGAGCACCGCTGGGGCGGCCTGCCTCATATTTCCTTCTAGATGAGGTCACAGCACTTCATAAAATAACATTTGGGTTTTCTAACCTTTCTAATGTGGGCAGTTTCATGGGACCCCTGACTACGTATAAAGGCAAACTCAAGTTCTGGGATTTGGTCGCCGTTTTCCAGCTCAGTATTACACACATAGATGAAAGTGGCTTTTCAGGAATGAATTAAGTGCGATACTTGTGCTCTTCTTTTGGGAGTAAGTCATTTCTGTCTGAGTATCTGACACTAAGGCAACAAACTTCTTTATTTTATCAGGGTTCGTGGCCGTAGGGATTTTCTGGACAAACTTCAGACAAGCATGTGTGGGATTCCTCCGTTTATATGGTGTCAGCATGGGAATTGTTCTAATATGACTATCCCAAAAAAAAAGGCTTTTTAACATCATTACACACTTATCAGCATCTATAAAACGCATTTTTCTCATTAAAACATATGTCATGTGCCTTTTGAAAGGCATATGGAGTACATTTTTAAGCAGCGGCGTTCTGAATCCAGATGCCAGTGTGTGTGTGCTTGATGGCAGCCATGGCGGATCGGTACCTCGCAGGTAGTAGCAGTCCCCAGACTGCAGGGGAACCGCGAGGCCTGGTGTGTTGATGTCCCAGGCCACCTTCAGTCCCAGACGCCAGGGGGTGTGGCCCGTGTCTTCAGAGCTGCCACCTGTACACAGTGCCAACATCAGGGCACATTCAGCTAATGTCAGCATCTGGCATTCGATGGCACGCTACACATTAACACAATGTCAGTGGTGTAAAAAGTCTAATCAATCATCTATTAGATAAACAAAATTTACAATCAAGGCAACTCTCAACTCATGTAAAACCAACTTATTCAAATCTGGACTCAGGTGAAAAAAACGGTTTACTGAAGCGCTAATGCAAATGCAATACATTGTAGATATATTTACACTTTATCTCGTCATTTATATAATACAGTGGTACCTCGGTTCTCGAACTCACTAGAACTCGAATTTCTTGACAGTTGAACAAACCAGTTTGACCTAGAACTCGATTTGAATATCAGAAGTTGAACCGTGAACGCTGACCTAATTTAAATTGTACGTGCCAGGAATTGAGTCGTACTACAATGCAATTCTTACTTGAATGCCTTCTTCACAGACTGGACGATTAACCAAATAAAGAAGCGCAACATTACAGTAACTAACAATAAATAAACCACTAACTTACGTGTACTATTAGACCATTTATATAATTTATTTAAACTTTATTTTGCTGGGTAAATTAACCGAAAACCAGTTCTCACTGCTTTACGTGATATTTGGGAGGAATAGCAGATTACGCATCGGAACTGCCTGGGATGCAAACGTCATGCATGTAACTAAACATTTCAGCCAATAAGGGCAAAGGTGTGTCGTCACGGAGGTGATTCCAGTTTGTGCAGCCGGGTGAGAGGTCGCAATGCATTCAGAATGTGTTGCTTTAAGCCAGCGCTGTAAGCAAGTTGAACGCACCCAATGACCGGACTGGGGAAACCAACTGAAACGTGGATTTAATAAAGAGGACTAATGACAACAACCGGAAACAGCTGATCACATGGGGATCCCACACGGGGTTAACGAGGGGGCGTGGCACACAGAAGGAGCGGACGATCGGGGCAGGACGGTGGTAATGTTGGAATGAGATCTTTATTGTTTTGGAAGCCATTAAGAAAAAAAAGCTCTTCTTGTTTTATCTTGTTCATTTTGTGTTTAAATGCTTAAAAAACATATTTAGGTGTAATTTTGGGTGGCCGGGAACTAATTAATTAGTTTTCCATTATTTCTTATGGGAAAAATTCAATCAGAACTTTTTAGGATTCGATCCGGAGTCCGGAACGGATTAAATTTGAGAACCAAGGTACCACTGTACCTATTTAGTATCACTAAAATATTTTTGCCTTATCTTTTTTTTTTGCTATAGGGCAATGGTAGGCAACCTTTATCCTGGAGTGATGTCATCCAGTGGGTTTTCTATCCTAATGGATGAGTTACTACCTGCCTGAGATCAGATGTGGGTCATCAGCAGAGGTGGAGATTTCAGGTCCAGGGAGTACAAATCCAGACCAAGATTTTGTTTTACCCAACCAGTTGAGTATTCTGTGACTATGACTTTTTATACTCAACTAGTTGGTTGAAACAAAATCTTGGTCTGGATTTGTACTCTCTGGACCTGAAATCTCCACCTCTGGTCATCAGAGTCCTGATAGGATGGAAAACCTGCTGGATAATGGCACTCCAGGAATCAAGGTTGCCTACCACTATTATAAGGTGACTTAAATGGCATGGGGGAGGTAAATCCAACCAAAATAAAATTTCACTTACATAAAGGTTTGTGGAACAAATAACTTCCATGAGTCAAGATCAGCCTGGATGTTCTATCTTTAATGGTATGAACGTTGACCTTTGGCTTTGGAATCACTCATTAGTTAGAATAAATTAAGGTTTGTTAGCTATGCTGAGCAACAGTAGTGTATGAAGGGATGGAAATGGACATGGAGAATCGGCAGAGTAATTAAGGGCCCACCATTCCACGACACCGATTCACAAGCAGGATAGAGTCATAGCACCTCCTGCCGGCTCCGCCACCAAATGCTAAGCATATGCGAAAACAAGATCCGCTCAGCGCTATTCACAAAAATTAGTACTAAACTCCTTCCAGGGCTCCCTAGCTCTCCCGTCAGCCTTTTCCTCCCGCTTCCCAGATAAATTGTAACATCATTTTCAGAAAATGCTTTCCGAAACCTGCAAATGACATTGCTCTCAAACATTCCAGTGTAATAGAGTATAAAAACCCCAGGTAGACTCAGAGACAGCTACCTTTAGAATTTTATTAACTGTCATATATCATTTTTTAAAAGAAAACTTTGCCACCCCCCAGGATCCAATTCCAGTTCTAACTAGGCGACTGACAGATGTGAGCTCTGCTAATTCACGCTGCTGCAACACCTCATTCTCCTTCTTTTCCCCTTTTCGCTCCAAAAAAAAACCATCAGCCCAGCACCTCCCTGGTACCCGACAGGGAACCAAAGCCACTTTTTAAGCAGTCAGCTGAAATACTCCAGCTGATATGACCCCTCGAACCTTCCAGGAGTGAGACAGGATTAGCCTTAACCCCTGTTGTTTCTGATTAGGACATGAAACAACTATGCAAAATGGCAGTGAAATAAAATTGGTAAATAACACAAACAAAAAAAAACAAATTCAAAATTAAAACTGACAAAAACAAATTAGGTTAAATGACAGGGGCCATATTTATATTGCAAAGGCTAAAGAGAAGGCCACAGTGTACTTGGAGCAGGCCTTTCCCCACATAACAGCTCAAAATATGTCAGAAAACTGTCTTGACCTTGTCCAGCAGATTTTATTCTGAACTGCTGTTCTTTCAAAAATGTGTGAAATGTCACAGACAGCAGGACTTAGATTGTGATGATTTCACCAAAGATTATAAAAATAGTCGAGAAGTAAATTAAATTTACTTCCTACAGTAATTTTTTTTACTTGGTAACCAATATTTGAAAATTGTTTTTTCTTTTTTTTAATACAATATACTTTTTACTGACCCAAAAGAATAAAAGTATTCCTTAAGTGCCTTGAAAACGAAACTGCCACAAAAGCCTGTAAGAGGCAATATCCAGAACCCAGCTAGGAAAGCTGTGAAAAACCTGAACATTTTATTTACTTCAAACACAGAACAGCTGCATGCAAAGCTATGCTAATCTGCCGCAGCGGGCTGAGCCCCCTCCCCACCCCCTTACCCTCAACTTTGTCATCCTGGCAGCTGTAGTTATACACGGCGACCGAGGAAAATGACACCAGGTTCTCGTCATGGTGCCAGCCCACCGCCATCTTGCCCATGCCGTAGTAGGGCTCCTCCTTCAGCTGGTCCATGGATGCTGGGTCCATGTAGTTTAGCAGGGTTACATTAAACTGGGTCGTGACGGGGGAGCCCTTGGAGCACTGTGGCTGGGGAGACCCCCCGCCAGCCTCGGCCTCTTTGGGTCCCTGCTCATGGTCGCTAGCCTCCTCTATGCGGTACACGTCTTTGCAGAAGAAGTGGTTCAGCTCCCAGAGTGCCTTGCAGGCTGCCCTCAGCTCCTGGTCGCAGCAGGCCTTGCCCTTGTCCTCCGCTTCCTCCGGAGCCTCGCCCTGTGACTTGTCTTCCTGCTCCCCTTCCTTCTGCTCCTCCACCTCCTCGCTGTGCCAGGGGATGGTGAAGAGGCGGGTGTTCAGGTAGCGGTAGGTATAGCCTGGCAGGCCCAGGAGAGCGCGGGACACTGAGGTGAAGACGTCACGGCCTCGCACCCGCACAAGGTCGCGCAGCAGGCAGCCGCGGCCACGCAAGGAGCAGAGGGCGGCCTGCACGCGGCCGTGCAAGTCAGGGGGCAGGCCGTCAGGCCGTCGAAGGACCAGGCCGGGGTAACTGGACTCCCACTGTGTGGGAGCCAACACAGAGTACGCAGTCAAGGTGGAGCTCGCTGGAAAACCAAATCCATACCGAGCTACTACTAAGAATAATTCATTATTAACCATTTATATATACTATACAGTATACAACAGACACACACTATATGGCCAAAAGTATGTGGACACCCCTGTTAGTCAGAGGGAATTGGCTATTTAAGCAACACCAATTGTCATTAAGCACACAATCACTTAATCTCCTGCAACAAACATTAGCAGCAGAATGGGTGGTTGTACAGGAGAGGTTAGTGACTTTCCACTTGGCACCATCATAGGATGCCATCTTTCCAACAAGCCACTCTGCCACATTTCTGCCCTGCTAAGGCTGCCCTGGTCAGCTGCAGGTGAAATGATTGTGAAGGACAAAACATCTGGGATCAAGCTCAGTTCTGAAGTGGTCGGCCACACAGAAAGGAACCTGATCTACAATACATCAATACCCCACCTGAATGGCAGTAAATACCACCAACACCACCTAATGGAAAGCCTTCCCAGAAAGGTGGAGGTTATTATAGTAACAATGGGCTGATTAACATCATATTAATACCCTTGGTTTCAGAATGAGATGCTGAACAAGCTGGTGTCCACATACTTTTGGACATAAAGTGTATTTCCCACTCGGGTGCTTCGATCACAGATCGAGCCAGTGTCACAACTAAGCAAACACCGTAAAACAGAAGCGAGATGCCATGTTTATTTCCCAGCATCCTCTGCCTGATCGGTGCAGGCCTGCAGCACATAGTGGGCCCACTCACCAGCTGCTGAAAGCCCGGGTCTGCAGGTGAGAGGAAGGGGATTCGCTGCCCGCCCAGCTCCTGCAGAAGCTTCTGTCTCTAGAGACGGGGAACACATAGCCGATGACAGCTGTGCTGAGATGCTAGTGGCAACAACACAGTAACACCCAAAGGTACATTTAAATCATTTTATACACATACACATTTAGTGCCTTCCTGAGTGTTAAGACCATTCCAACTATGTCCAGTTAGTTCCAATTATAAGAAATGTAATTTACTTACTGCTTCAAATTAGTACTGGATTGTAAACTAGTGCTGAAATCTGATGTGCCATTTCCAGGAGGCCAGACAAAGAAATGCAAGTCCACTGTCAAGTTTGTTCCAATTTATCTGCACTCACAAATACATGTGCCATTTGGCGAGCTTGTATCGATGTACCTCGCCTGTACGTCGCTTCGGACAAAAGCATCTGCTAAATAAATAAATGCAAATGTATCACCTTTCGGCCAAAGTTCGTGTTGATAAAATTTACACCGTGGCAATCGATTTTTCAATTAAAGAAAACCTGCGGCAATATTGCATTATTTGCCCAGAAATGTAAATAAATGCCTATAATTACCGCAATTATGCCACAGTCATAATCCATTTTAAGTGTGTACCTCTTGAGTATGCTGCGGGTCCTGTTACGGTGCCCGCTAAGTTGAAGGGATCGAGTAGGGAACGCTCCCTGGGTTACGATATTTCGACTTTACGATGGGTATGATTATTCAATGAATTACATGGGATATTCGACCCTTTACTATAAAATGTTATGTAAATGATTTTGCCCAACCGTATGCTAATGTAAGTGTTGTAAGCATGTTTAAGGTAGGCTAGGCTAAGCTATGATGTTTGTTAGGTTAGGTGTGATGTATTAAAATGCTTTTTTTTTTACCTTACGACAGCTTTATTAGGACGTAACCCCATTGTAACCTGGGGAGTGTCTGTAATTTTTAGTGCTCCAGCCAGGCGGCTACACCATGCTTTATGTATTAAATGCTGGCTGCCGCTTGAAAGCACATTTTTTTAGGATGTGTTACATTCCGACATGCAAACGCGTTAAGATGAAACTCAGCTTTCCTCCTGCATTCTGCGCGCGTACCAGTTACAGTCCCATTCAAAGCCGTGCTGCGTCAACCCTCAATCTTCCTGACCCTTTTATATCGGCAGGATAAAATACTATCATTTTCATATCAAAAGAAATATTATGATTATGTTTAGAGGACGCACGCATCATATATAACCTCAGACATTTACTGCGAACATCTCACATTTCTGCTAAGCTCGTAACGTTTCAGGAATGTGGAATCGCGGTGCCAAAAGTATGGCCCGGCTTTTAAAAGGAAATAAAACGTGCTGTTAATCACATTAAACTGCAAACACGTAAAGCCTGCGTCCGCATCTGAAGGCATAAGGGATGCATTTTACAGACGGAGGGGAAAGTGCGCGATCACGCCCTACTGCCTTTCACATCAGCGTCGACATCAAACGAGCGCCTGTTTCCCCCAAATAAAAGCCCATACCTCCCAAAGAGTATACTCTGACTTAACCCCTTTTTTCACTCCTATTACTCTACCTGCACCATACCAATATTCCATTTTCACTTTGGCTAATATAGCCGTCAGTTAAAGTTACACAAACCGTTGAGAACAGAAGCATATATAAAAGTGTTGGACATGCGAGTATCGTATCTCATAAAATGAAAGCGTGGATCAAGGAAGGAAAACAAACGGGGATATATATTAATCGGTGCCGTTTGAACATAAAAAGTGTTCGCATAAGGCTGACGATCTATGGCACCAAGAGGGATGGCGGTCGTGAGCCGTGGCAGACCGCGGGCGCGCCCAGTCTGCAGCACAGCTGGGGCGTCCAGCGCGGCCCGGTGTCCCCCGCGTGCACACCGCAGAGCTGCCACGCACATGTCAAATGCCGCCAGCAGCTCGCAAACTCTGCTAAAAAGGTAAAAGGCAGCGCACCCCCACGATCAGCGACAGATGGGCTCTGTAGGGACAGCGGAGCAGTAAGCCTTTGAAAAAAGAACAATGATGCAAAAAGAGCTCAGGCTTAGAAGCCCTAAACTACTGAAACTAACAAAAAGAAAGAAAAATGTCCAGCCAATGTCCAGCCGCTCTCCATGCGCAAGATCATAGGTAAGAGCCATGAAATAGTACATATAAATGTTTTCCCAAAACTACTTTATAATGCAGTTTGACAAACCTTTTTATTTGCATTGACCAGTGGGCAAATATATTTAATCTTTTTCCGTAAAGGCCTGACTATCAGTATGAAAATTAATTAAAAAGAGATCTGATAGCCTCTGTTGTGGAAGTCAGTGTCTATTTCAGTGTCTGAAATAGTAAGAAATGAAAGCTTTTTTTATGCCTCAGGTCCAGAGTCAGCCTGACGAAGTGCTGTGCAGGGGTTCAGGGGGCATGTAAGGTGGACGAGGCACCGACTGGGTACCAGACTGCTGGATGTGCCCCCGGAACCCTTTCAGGGGCCAGGAGCCTAGCGGCCAGACCCAGGCCTCCAGCGAGTAGCTCTGGGAACTCCTCAGCACGCACTCAGATGGCCAGATTTACTGCCTCCGTGGCGGATAAATGACAGAGTCCCCTGTTTATACAGCAAACTGTTCATGGTGGTGTGAGAGCAGTCTCAGAACCGGCCTGCTCACATGACCCTGAAACAGAGTCAAACATTTTGACAAGTAGCCTGTAAAACATCAGATGGCCTCAGGACAAGCAGTCGGGCCATCAGAACCGCTTCCGTGGTGCCCTGTTTGGCTCATAGTCGCCACATTTGGTCGATGGGTGTCAAGGGGCCCTGGGAATGCCTGCTTAGCTGACAGAGGTGTGGGGGCGTGGGGCTGGCAGGCACTCGCACCTGAGCAAACAGCTCAGCACAATGTTCTGGGGCTCCAGCATGCACAGAGCATGACTCCTGGCAGCTAACGGCACCATGAGACCAAACAGCACGTATGTGCCAGGGCCGATCCCTTCAACCTCTTCAAACAGAATGGCTGGGGAAGCAGGGAGCTACCAGAATACCGTATTGTACCTAAAATATGACATCATGAATCACCGTGACCTCATTCTCTTCCAACCTGATTTCTAATTAGTACACCCTGCTGCTGTACCTCAAAAAGTAGTGCACGATGTAACAATGCAAAGGTAATGGGTTTGAAACCCAGTGGTGACAGATAAATGACAACCCTTCCCTCTGCTATGAGTTGCATAGGACAAAAGTGATAGATATTTTCTTTTAACCTAACACACTTTCTGTATGAGTGTTACAGAATCTTAACAGAAGCCTCATTAACAAATTGCCATTAATAGCACAGACTCTGAGCTGGTGTCGGCAATGCCTAATCCCATACCTGGTGCATATCTAGACTCTCAGCAAAGTGCTGTAATTCAGGATGTGGGAATTAATATCCATTCACAAACTCACCCGTCAGTACCTCGGCACGTTTTCACTCAACTACTGACCGCATTAAAAAAGAACAGAAATCCTCAGCTACTTGTGAGTGACTATTAACCAGCCTGTGATACAGCGAGCATTAATATTAAACCGGCTTTTTATTACTAAGTGCCAGGCCAGGCAGAGCTTGGCTTTCCCGCGACAGGCTAAAAGCACGGTCAGACCGGTCCATAAATCAGCAGTGTCCCTCCGGCCTCCATGCGCTCCCACACACAGGCACACACACAGCGGGCCCGGTGCTCATCAGCCGCTAACGAGTTCCCTTCAGTTAAACACAACCGGGGCCGGATGTGAAAAATGGCCGCCTGCCTGCAGTCTCTCTGGAAGGCAAACCGCGGCGAGTTAAAGGTCCGCTAATTGTTGTTGCAGTCTAGAAGGAAACATTGTTCATATCACTTAGTGGCAGGTTAGGAGAGGCTGGCATCATTCATACAACTGTCTATCCATCCATCTCTCCTTGCAGTGTGGCCTATATTTTACAGTGGGCTCTATACCGCGTCTGTGGTCAGGGTCCCTTCAGGGAAATTCTCATATGTGCCATGTTACCTGAGCTGCTACACAAAAATAAGTCATTATTTACTTCAACAATGATCCATTAACCCACAGCAGTCTCCTCTCCATCCTTCATTAATCCGGTCTATGTACGTCGTGTGTGTCTATGTACTGCAAATAAAAACGTTTCCCCAATCAGCGGTAACGGCACGGGAATAAAACCGCGGAGAGTAAAACGGTACTGACAGGTTAACTATGACAAGACCGGTGGAAGTGTAGCTTAGTGTCTTCAGGCGTTTTTTTATATTCATGGTGCTGTCAGGAAGCAGGCAGTCCTTCAGCCGCCCGAACCGGGGCTTCAATTTAAATGGCATGTGAAATGTGAAGCGTGAACCACTGGGACGCAGACTCTCGGCACCCGGTGAATCTGCCTGATTTGTGGTGAGGGGAGCATTGATTAAGACGGAAGTGATTAGAACAGGCGACGGCATGTTCAACAGCAAAGCAACTGCCCTGAGGTGTAGTCAGGGAGATGTCAGAGCCATATAAAGCCCTCACCAGCAAGAAAGAGAGGGAGGGAGAGAAGGAGACAGAATGGGGGGGGGGGGGCAGGGATGAAAAAGCAGGCCTTCAGTCCAGTCTGACTCAATACCCTCCTCCTAAGTACGGAGCTAGGGGGGAAGCGGTGTCCTCAGAGCCGATTCCCCTAGGGCACCTGCCCAGACTCCACCTCCGGCACCTCAGCAGCCTATTTCAGCTTTGTTTGCTGCTTCAGATACTGTTTCAGCGATGTGTGGGGGCATCTGTTCCCCTCCACCTCTCTGAGCACCAAACAATGGGGTAAAAAAGCAGCCTCCTGCTCTGTTTGCTGTTTCGCTCCCATTTGCCATTTTCCACTCTGGCATTTACAAGTGCTTAATTGTGACAGTCCTCTTGTTTTACATCCGTGTGGGATTGACCCTTTGGAGGGTCATCAGTGTCCTAAAAGCCACATTGAGGGAAAAAGGCAGTTCTGGTAAAGCACTGCCTGAAATGTAAGAGCTCCTCATCAACATAACCTCCTGCTAGCTGACCTGAAACCAACACTGGCACGCTCCTTAATATGTCTCTCATTTTTCAGCCTTAGCTCCATCTTAATTCAGCAGAAACTGAACTGGGAAACCCAACCACAGCCCACGTTGCCATAATCCATCCCCTTGGTTTATTCCAGCAATTCTGTCCTGAACCATTCAATCAGCTCCTTCATTCCCTCATGAACAGGCATACATTAATAGTCATTTATTTTTGAGCTTTGTTTGTCTTACTGTTTTATTTATATTATCTTTTTGCTTTTTCATTTCACTCACTTATTTCTGACTGCTAACATTTTTACCTATGAATCTCATCTTCGAGAAAATTTCCATGCCATTGTACATGAGTAGTAGTAGTATTGTTGCTGTTGTTATTTTGTTGTGGGATTTGATGAAACCCACAGTACCTCATGCTAATTTCAGTCAGTTGTGTTACATGACTGGCCTCGATCAGCTGGGGACACAATAGGGACACACAGCATGTTATGTGAATGTGGTGCAATTTTTATTAAATATGGGAACTTGTGGGGGAAAAAAATAACATCACTATAAGAGTTATAAACATCTTTTAATAGATAAAGGGGTGATAAACATAAAGGGTGAGATAAGGCACATCACCTCTTATAGATCAACTCCTATAATGAGATATTTGCGCATCCAAAATCAGCCCTTTCGGTCATTTTGAAGAAAATATTACTAGTGAAATAAGTGAATCATCATCTCAGGGCTCCCAGCAACCTAAGCAGTGAAAGATTAACAGTGACGAGGTCTGTGAGCCCACGACAGCAGGCTGATTTGAAAATGCAACTGTCTGTGACGCACAGCGAGCGCGCATTAAAAGCACGGTTAATGTGAAGCCAAAATAAACAGTGGTTCTGGTGCACAAGGCCCGGTTCTGGCACTCGGACACATACTGGGGAGCCCCGGGATGAACGGCATGGGCTGCTAAGGGCCCCCCCGTCGGCGCTCAATGCTGCTAATTATTACACCGTATCGGTATGGTTAGCAGGATGGAGTCGCAGGAGGGCATGTTGGCCGCCATTTAATGGCTGCCTGAGACGAGGGGTGAATATATTACTCCTTGCCCTACAGAGAAGAAAAACAAAGGCCCCCGACACCTGAAGATCACGTCAGATCAGATGGAAACGATACGGTGATGCCCCCTAGTGACAGCTCTGAGACCACTCTCTCTCTACCCTCCAGCCCGGGGCCAGATCAGCTTCTGCCGGAGCCCATGTTCGCGTGCACCCAGCTTGCCTTTGGCAGAGAGAGTGCAAAGGCCCAGACAAGGGGGTCTTGACAGGAAGGTTAGGGATGCTGATGGGGGATAGTGTCTCCTGGGGAGAAGCAGGAACGTCATGTATAAGACAGCCCAAGGCATGCAGAGGACTTGCTGCAGCAAATTCACAGGGGTGGCCACAGTGATGGAGCTTCACTGTCTGACGATGGCGTCCGACCACAACCACAAACGCTAATCAGAGTCTGCTCCCACTTCAGGCTGACCAAGGGTACCGCTATGATGTTACAGTGGATATGATTACATGCTTCACAAGCCTTCAGCAGGCGTGAGGGATGCTATGCGGCATCCGTGAGCTGGAATTTGGCGATAATGTCGAAGTCTGGCTGATGGGGCAAGCAGAGTTTGTTTACCATTAAGTAAATGAGCCGCAGCTGAATAGATTAGCCAAATCGCTAACTGAGACACACACACATGCACGCACGCATGTACGCAAGCACACACTGAAGCCTGCTGTGCTGGGGCCTCTGCCTGCGTGAGAGTTGCACTACAGTGAGCGAGGTACTGCCGTCATTAAAGCCTGTAATTAAACCGGAGAGAAGGGTTAGCTAAGCACCAGACTCCTTTATTGGGTTCCTCTCTTAGCGCCATAAAATGCACTAATCTGCGGATACTGGTGAAGTAGTATCTAATGGGTTAGCGGTGATTTATTGGCCATGACGTGTTTTATAACTTTCTAACTGTTTTCACGCTCATGGGATTAAATGTGAATGTGTTTAGGGCCACGTGTTCACATTTTACTGTAGTGTTTGTTAAACTTTACACAGGAAAATTATTAAGAACCAGATTTGCCTACACAGCTCTTCATTAGTGATGATTAAGTATTTGAACATACAATTGCTTTAGAAACCAGCCAATCCATATTTTAATTTCAGAAGAAAGTCAATAGCAGTAAAGAATTCATGATTAAGGCAATGATTACTGCTATAAATCTGACTTGTGAAGTGAAGCATTATTTAGCTTGTGGACAAACATTAAACCCATTTATAATGTAACTTTTTTTTCTATTTTAAAAAATTACAGTCAGAACAGATAGGCACATTTTAGTACTACTTTTAAAAACTCGGATGTCTCCAACAGGCACATCCTTCTGGCCCCACTGCCCTCATTTACCGCGACCCCGTATCCCTTATCTCTCCCCCTCAACCCTTCACAGGACCCCCATCCATGAATGAGTGTAGCGAACAGAACAAACATAAATCACTGGTCACCGCTGCCCAGAGGTGAGCAAGATGAGTGTCCCAGTGACACCAGGAATAATGTCCGAGCCGAGTCGGGTCGGCCCTCCATTACAGCCGTTTCAAAAACTATTAATCTTGCTTGTAGTCAGTGGCCTAGAAATAATTACTTCATCTAACCTATGTAATACAGCATGACCGGTAGTTGGGACACGTCCATTTTAAGCTTGGGTAGGAAAGCCACAAATCAGCATTGTGTTGAACAAAAGTAAGAGCATGAGGCATCCTTTCACTCAGACTACCCCTCCATGGGCTCCTACGCCGCCACATGGAAGAGCTGCGACATGTAGACTCCGATACATCCAGGTCACACTAACGTTCCCTCACGCATAAACACATGCATCTAAAATGACTGAAAGATTCAATGATTTAAATGTTATATCACCTGTACATTAATCCGTTTAAAGAGTTAAGGTGCAGGCATACAGCCATCTGGCACCAAACAGAAGACAATGCATCAAGGCTCCCTTGGTGTTTACTGGGTTACTCAACTGTAAACAATCATCAGAACATGCTAATCACACTTTTCCCCTGCTCACTTTCTGCTTCCATTGCATCTAAAAAGCCCATCAGAAAGTAGGTCCTGGGCTTGAACTGCAACGTGGAAGGAACTGTATACGTTTGCCGAGAAACTGGTGCCCCATCATCTCTCAGGCCCTCCACGGCTGCTCTGACTCACCACCAGAGGTTGCGGATACAAGGCAAACAGGCATTTCACCACAAGCCGGACGGCTGAAGCATCTAATCAGCAGTGAAGTCAATTCTTAAAAAAGAAACAGGGACAGGTCATTTTCCAAAATGCCAGTTACAAAAACATTATGCATTTTGATTCGTTTTGATTTATTCCCAGCATAAACAACAAACAATAGCACGGGCAAACACAGACCAGGGGGAAATAATTAACACAAATTCATGATAATAATAACTGAATATATTAAAAAAGCAAGAACTGAGACTAGACTAAAGTCTGTGTCAGTGCTTTCATTTCCATTACAGCAGTGTTATTACATTCACACAGCCGGAGTTAATGATCCCCTTTGTAATTGAAAGTCAAGGCAAAGGATTCGGCAGCACCCTGCAGACACTGATAAGAGGGCATTAACTCTGTCACAGCACTACGGCCCACCTCCACGCTAATCCCCATTGTCATCCGAGAACAGGATAATGATTTACAAATAGGCCAAACTCCCTCAAAGCCCTCTGGGTGTCACTCTGCAGGCCCGTTTGTATTACTACGTTTTTTCATTTAGTAACATAATTTTTGTTCTGATCTAGCCATCTGCACGACTACAGATCTTTTCTTCCCAGGAACACAGAAAAGTTTCACTGCTCTCCAACAACAAATCTTTCCGTAAACGCATTAGTACGGACACTCATAAACGTAAGAATTTTGTCATGCCTACAACAGTGGTCTCCGAGTGAACTTCCTACTTAGCTCGTGACCCTTTCCTGATTAGCACTCTTCGTTTCAGTGTCTTTTTCTAATTCGTTATTCTTCATGGGACTAAAGAATGTTTTTCCTTTGTTTTCACATAAGTAAGCCACATGTGAACATGGCGGATGTACAGGACCTTTGCTACCTGGCATATGTTGTTTTGCTTACTTGTGTGCAGCTAAATCGTGTTTTGTGTACGTAGTATGGTGTTTACAACTAATGTGGAGCTCAACATGAGACTGTCCCTGAGCCAAGTTTAAATGCAGCTCTAGCTTATGATAATGACATCCAGCCATCAAACAATAGAGTGCACTGAAACTGAGGGGAAGAGAATGAGACATTAGTGACTAAATTTCTGGATCCCTGTGTTTTTGCTGTGATAGTTCCTTTTATGTACATGTATTTATGTATTTTTTTACCTTGTTGAGCCACAATAACTCCTCCTTTAAAAAATGCTGTGGTTGTTAAATTGTCCCTTTCTTCACCTCCACTTCAGTGCTTCTCACTTCCTTGATATACCAAAACAGTAGTATGTGGCATGCTCTGCTAACCAAATTTCATAAACATAAGGATTCCCCAAATTTATACAGAATACTAACTTTTGGACATCACAATACACAAAATACCCATAAGCTTTCTGCATACTTAGATCCAGAGATGAAGTACATCAACCACCAGGCCTTACTGTATTGTGAGATCTTTGTGCTGCATTGATTCAAAATCAGAGGTGGAGATTTCAGGTTCCAAGAGTATAAATCCAGACCAAAATTTTGTTTCAACCAACCAGTTGAGTACTCTGTGACTGTGACTCTTTATAGTCAACTGGTTGGTTGAAACAAAATCTTGGTCTGTATTTGTACTCTCTGGACCTGAAATATCCACCAGTTCAAAACGTGAAAGGGCGACTGATACTCATTCAACCTAAATGTTGTCATGTCACATCCCTCCTTGTCTCTCTTCACTGGCTCCCTATTGGTGCTCACATCATGTCCTTGGTGCTGCTTTGCAGGTCTATCAATGAACAGACACCCATCTCCATCAAAAGGCTCCATCATAAGGAAAACCTATGTCCCATCTCACCCCCATCAGTCAGCAAACCAACACCACTTGGAGCTCCCTCCACCACACGAGAAGTGTCACACTTCTCTGTGCCTCCCCAATGGTGGAATGAGTTGCTGAATGACATCCAGTCATCAGACTCCCTCTCCAACTTCAAGAAACACCTCAAATCCCATCCGTTCCATGAATTTCTCTACTAGCTTGATGCCTTGTTACAATCTCTGAATGTTCTTCTGTTGCACTTCTGGTCCTTTAATAGTCAAAGTCTTATTAAGTTCTTGCTTTTTTGGAAGTTGTGTAGCTCCTGCTCCAATGGTTTATACTTATACCTGGACATTCACTGGAAGCTCAGTCTAGCTGCATTTATGCCTACTTGACTCCTTGACAGCATTTATGTTTGCGACACACTATTCGCCTCACTTTGGACATTCGTAAATGTCAGTGTCATTGGGCAACTCATACTGCCATTGTAACCCGCAGCTCTGAACACACGATGGGTGTGGCTCCCTTGCCCAAACTGTTATAGTTGCAGCCTCAAGGGGGCTTGGTGTTGGTACTGAGGACTTTTTATGGTGTCCTTGGAGGGAACACAAGACTGATGTATCCCTGCATGCATATCACAACATCTGTGAGGAATGTGATGCTGCGGCTCCAAGATCTGGACCTGATCAGATCATTAACATCTGTCCGTCTACAATGTCAAGGTACCAAATGCATTCTTCAAACCCACATACATTAATCCAACATGACCAAAACCACAAGAGTTTGTAAAATCAACATAAATATCCAGGTGTCCCAACAACCTGTAAACCAAGTGGCTTCTTTAGCTGCCAGGAACTCGCATTGTAGCAGCAAACCCACCACATCTTCCCAGTATCCATATTTCTGCACTGCCTCCGCATCAACAGTTGACAAATGTTGACCCCATGCTGGCCCAACATTGCAGTACCAGGCAGCAATCGACATGCTGGCTGATGGCTGACCCCTGGGCCTCGACGCAGTCCAGACAGCAGCCAGACCCACACACTCGCTCGCTCACATGCGCACACACTAGAGACAGCAGTTCAAGTTTTCACCCCGGCAACAAGATCTGACCCACTGGCCCCAGTGAAACTCATCAAAATAAACCAAACGGGAGACAAGAAGCATGGTGGGGAGGAGAGAAATCTGCTTATATTATGATGGGAAGAAGAAGCAAAGACAAGAAGTCAGGGACAGTTCAGTCAGGGACAGTTCAGTCAGGGACATTTTTATGCACTTCTGATCATGCAGGTTGACAGCACTGGAAGTACAGACTGCTGAATAAAAGACTGGAAATGGTGATGACACCCAGCGACGAGCTACCCCCAACAGTCAAATAATGACAAGCATGCGGCCAGCCGAAGCCCGTCATTCAGCTCACCGTCCCCGTCCTCCCCCCAGTGATGTGCAGTAACCGAGTGGGGGGGAGCGGTACTGGGTCAAAGGTTAAACACTGAGAAGACAGCGATGAAAGGCAACTGTCATGCACCAGTGAACGAGGAGCGGTTGTCTCCTGAAGAACATGCAAAGTGCACCCATTCTGCCCAGCCAGGCAGATATCTCCGGCTCCTAAATGAGACCATTGCCAATTCATGAATAGCAAAAGCTGACAGTGTGCCACTCGAGCTGTCGGCCGTAAATCAGGCTCCCTTTCCATCTCACATCACAAATGCATGCAAAGTTTAAGCTTATGAAGCACAGCTCAGATGCCCCCGGAAAAAAACAGCAAGAAAAGACACTGAACTTCCCTCAAGAAAAAAAAGCACCAAACAAATAATTCAAGGTTGGCCTCTGTCCAGTACAAAATGAAAAATGTCAGAGAAACACAGGAGGCTTTCTGTATTCGTTTCCAAGAGGTCAGAATGTCACTTCACGAAAAAAAGATATTTACATCTAATTTACAATTTAATTAACATACAGTAGGATACAGAGGGATTAACAAGTTTTCATAGCAACGGTTAATGAAGCACATTAATTAGCATATATGAGCCCGAGCTTGTAGGATTGCTATATGGCTTCAGGAGCTGAGTTACACACTCCACCTGTCAGAGAGTGACATATCGTTATGAGAAAGAGGGAAACAAAAACCTCCCCAGTGCTCTCATGAGTAGCGTGCTAATCGCCAGCTTTCATTACATCTATTTATTGGAAAGTGTACGATCTACAAATTAACAAGAAATAGTTAAAGGGTCTTGTGAAAATCCCTCCTGCGGGTTTCGTGAATGAAGCTTTTTGGCTTTTAAATGGAACCAGATACCGGTTGTTTCCTTTTAGTGGAAAGGTGAGTCAACCCACAAAAAATGACAAAGAAACACAATCGAAAATATCAAAAACGACTGTAGCAAAAACAGCTGCCATGTGCCTTAATGGATGGGCTAATTATCTAACAGGCTATTTCAGAAAAACCTCGATCTTTGATCTTTTATATGACCTTTTAAAACATACTAAATGTCTAAAAAGATCAGGGCACTCATTAATCCATCCATGATTAGTCTGTTTTCACATTCAGTTGACTGCTCCCAAAAATCTTACACTTTAATAAGGTAAATATTATCCTAGCTCCTTACAATTAGTTACTTGAGTGATAGTAACATATGCAGCAACCCCGTTCCTAATGTGACTCGCAGTTCTGGGACAGATGACATCTGGCCCATTGAAACCCACCACTGAAAAACTGTATTTCTAAGCTTTCCTCTTTAATTATGTGTTCAAATGGGGAATAATCAGTAACTCCAGTAAGAAAATGATCATACTCAGTCTTTCATGTACTGCAAACAACATTAAGAGAGGCCCAACCCCACAGAGCAATTGGCCAGGTGATAGGCTGAATGCCTCAAAATTGACACTGTCCATCCAGACAGACTAGATTATGAATAAAATAAACCTATTTTATGCTTTTCAATAATATTACACTATATTTCATCCACATAAAATGATGGAATCCAATATTATGGTAAGAAAAATAGCCCCTATTAAAGAATAATCGAAACTCTGCGAGCAGTAGCCATTTTGCATATTATCATATTTATTACATTTTATGAAGTGCACTTCTTCAAATGAAAAACAAATTGATATAAACAGTGTACTAACCTTTCAGAGGAGTTATAATGTAATCGCATGTACTGCTAACTCTGTCACTGCATATAGATGGTGTAAAGACAAATAATTGTAGAGAAAAAATTTGACAAAAACGGTGAGTTATCACCCACATCCACAAGCTTCATCATTTTAAACATTACTAAAAATATCAAATTAATTTATTGATTAATTTCTCAAGCTCGCATGGCACTGACATTCAAGAACAAAAACACATCTATTTGTAAAAGCAACCACAATTCTGATGTGGTATTGACAGAAACATGCAAAGAAATGACCTAATATCTAGATCAATACCTAGTTTCACCCGTTACAACCCACTGAAGGGCGATCTATTTATCTTTCCAACCAAAGAAATGGTAATTATGGGAGTAAAAGATAAATGTTTCAGTTACGGTGAATTATTTTATTAGCTGAAGGCAGGGAGGATAAAAGACCAAGGAAAAAATAGTAGGTCTCTTTGCCAAATGTAAGTAAGACTCGTTATTAATGGTCAGTCGGGACCAAGCAGATAATCGACATGGAAATCTGACAGACTTATTTGTACCACAGCTCAATTGCAGAAGATAAAACCTGAAACATAAGGCAGGGCGGTAAAGTTACAGAAGCAAATCACCAGGGATGTCTTAATTAAACAAATCTGCATTCAGGAAAAGTAACACGGGGCGCAACCGGGAGAAGACAATCTAGATGACTAAAAAACAACTTCTAGATACCATCTTCACATGGCCTTTCATCTCACTGGTACAACGAGCCCAGCAGGCTTCTCTGAACAGGTCATGAGAAGCTCCAGGGCACCAGTTTCAGATGAAACTGACACTTCCTTTGTGATAAGCAATTTTATAAAGGATTAGCAGCACAATGGGCTGATCAATACTTGCTGCTCTGGTTATTACTAATACAGCAAAAAAATTGCTCCCCCTAACAATAAAGTACTGTGTCAATGTTCCTTTTCATTTGCCAGGGCTATTAGTGTAATGGCAACACTATCAGCCGCAGCAGTATTTTTCCTGCTGGTTTTGAAACAGCAGGGGTCTGATTAAGTCGAGAGCAGGCTACCATTCTTTTCAGGCCGCTGGTGTAAATTTTCTACCCATGACCCATATGTTGCAAGTATGAAACCCTAAGTGTGTTTTATGTCAACAGCCATCAGCATTTCCACAGTTATTGACCCATAAATAGTGGCAACTCCCTATATTGTAACTAAAACAAACAGAATATCGGGGATCATATAACCTGCTGATGCCACCGAAATGGACTGCAGCTCCAGCCAAACACCAGCTCTGACACGGTGGACAGTATGAGTGCATTAGTTCTCATAAATTCTTACGTTCATACTTATTCAAGGGAGAGGGAAATTTTATGAGAAGCTGATTAACTGGCAAAACATATAAAAGCCGTCAATCAGACCCAGCCTCTCCGATCATTAATTTAACCGAATTACCAAGGGGAACACAAACCATTTTAATGTGTACTAAGAAATTAAACTTCAGTCAGCTTTCAAAATCAGGAAGAAGGGAAAAACATACACTTTATAGAATATGGCTTCCGGTAAAACTGTGGAATAAAGATATTTCAACCTGTCCTGTTTAAGGCTTCATTTCCATTTATTTTAATTCATTTGATGATAAACATCATTTGAAGTTTACAGAAATTTACAGACCAATTTTCAGACTTGACTTCTGTCACAAGGAAGGCACCTCATTGTCACTCCTAAGCAACAAACCTTAGGTAGTGTCAGTTAATTGAATAAGAATCAGTGCCTCCATAACTTTCCAGGCAGAGGAAATAAATTTTTTTGAGCTGAAACATTAATCTCCTTCCAAGAAAACACCCCAGACTTCTCTTGACCCCAAAGGAAAAAAATGTACTCTAACATATTTAATGACGTTGCAATCCACCCAAAACACTCCACCCAAATACTGAATGTATTCAATACTGTGCTTTAGTAGCAGGGAGGTACCGTATACTTTATCAACACTACTGCAAAATCTCCAGCTAAGGTGTCTGTTAATTCTCCAATGCATTCGGTACTTTAAAAAATATATGAATAAATAGCTATCCATTAACTACACATATTGGGGGGGAAACCGATTCGCACAAATGTGTTGACTAGATTGGTGCATGAAAACAGTTAAGGCGAGCATGCATGATGCTTTGCCCTCTGAACGCAATAGACGCAGGACGACACCATGTAAGTGAGACATACATGCCTCAGCATCACTGTCACCTAACGCCGCTGCTCGTATAGGATGCAGCGAGTGCGCGAGCGCGAGTGGGCTACGCCGTCTCATACAGCGGATGCTCATGAATAGCAGGACAACATATTTAACTTCAGACCTCCCAATTTACGTTACACTGACCCCCCAAAAACCCTAGTAATAATGGTTATATTCTATAAAGCGTTAAAACGACAGGAGGGAAATATACAGTTTTTTTTGCTTAAATTACTGATCCCAATACTTACAAGCTCATACTGGAACCGTTCATTATTTTGAAAACTGCCTGACAAATACTTTAATGAAAGTTAAATGTCACTAATTACACAAGAACTACAAAAACCGTTATTTATTTTGGGGGGCGCATGAACAAGGGATTAGCTAGCTAGCTACATTTACCTACATTTGAAATTATTCATTCATTGTTCCTCTAACTGCCTAGATTGACCTATTACCTAATTACCGATCAGTTTAAACCCACATCTGCAAAAAATGCCAAGCAGCCTTCTATGTTAAAAGCAATAACAATAGCTACCTTTCTTTTCTTCTCCCTCTCACTGCTATCCGACCTTTTCATGTTCCTGGAGTTACATTGCCTCGATTTCACGACAGGTTATCATGGGACGAGTAGTTTTTCGTTTGAAACTACAGTTGGGTCTTGGTCGGCAAATCCATATAAGCTAGTCAATCAATCACGTAGCACAGCTTTCCCCGGCACGGTGCAAAACATGCAGGGTGTATATCCCGCCGAAATTCGCGAAAGGATTAACGCACACAAGAAGAGTGGTGTAAAACTACACTTCCCATAATGCTCTGTTCGGGAAGTAGTTTTCCAAACGGAAAATTGGCTAGTTGTTTGTTAGCAACAGTCACTGTGGAATGAATTGGTGTGTTTGTAAAAAGGTAAGAAGGGGAGAGTTTGCTAAGTGTCCGCATGGAGAACATAGTATGTTGAGAGAAATATTTTTACATAAGCATGTTTAGTATTAGTTTTAATATTGTGTTACCATGCATGTGGATAAACATTATGGAGAATAAATCATGCAACTACTGTCCTACGGTGCCTACTGCAATATCAGCACAAGCTAAATAACATGCTAGTTAACGAACTTGTGTGTTGCACACCAGTAAGGCAGGTAGGTAGTAAAGTGGATTTGGTAAATTAGCGGCGAGTTCTTTGGTAGTTAAGCAGTTCGTTATCACTTAGCACAGATATAACCCCAGGTATTTTTTCGTCTTAAATATACACAGCTTCACCTTAAGTGTCAATGAAATAAACATTATGTTGGTTATTATTCAGCCTTGTTTTAAATAGTTTTACATTGTTTTGTTTGGCGCCTATGGTATATTTATGTAAACTATGGCTATTTATTCAATAGGGTATGAAGTTGTATACAAAATCAGCGTGTACACATTGTAATAGACAATATAATTTCGATTTTATGACTTTTTCTGTTGCAAAGTCAGCTGTGTAGCCGTTCGTTTCATTCAGAAACAGATGAATAAATAGCGAATATTTTCAGACAAGGACTATAATGAAATGATACTATTATTAGTATTATAAAACGTTTTGAGGGGTGTGAGTACATTGCCTTCATAAGATCATAAGAGGGTAAAATTAAACTGCTTTACAAATTTAGAGAGCAAGATGGGGTAAGCGAAAAGAGAATTTCCCCACGGGGATCAATAACGTATCATTATTTTATTTCATTTGTTTATTCCAATTAGTTCTCACTGCCAAATGGATCTGTATACAGCTTACATTGGAAACAGTGTTATGCTTATGTATGCAATATACTCTTTCATTAATGTCTAGGCAGAGATTTAAAGATAATTCTGTGATACATGGCTACTGTTTCTGTGTATTCATTTTTTCCCTCCACAGGTTATTCATTACAGTCAATAATTTGAGACGTCCCACTGGTTTTGCCAGTGCCTTTTAAATATAATTTTTTATAATAATAACAGATATTTTATTAATCCCCATAGGAAATTCTCTTTATGCCTCCACAAACTTGCTCTCTGTAGGCGAGAGCAAGCTGGTCACGAAGGGCAGTCACCCATAGCAGCACCCAGGGAGCTGGGGGTTAAGGGTCTTGCTCAAGGACCCACAGGTGTGCTGAAGCTGGGCTTGAACCAGCAACCTTCTGATGACCGGCACAGAAGCTTAGCCCACTGAGCCATGTTTTTGAGTTTGATGTTGTACTGTTCACACTTACACATCACTAAAATATATCCTTTGTCATTCACAGAAGTACCAGTGCAGGTACTCTGGAATGTGTTTCTTCCACATATCCCATCTTGCTCTCATTTGGGACACACACACACATATATACATGCAGTTGAGAGGGACGCTTGGGGTCCCAGCATGGGGACAAGCCATTTATCTTGCAGCCTGAAAACATTTTGGGGGGTGTAGGGCTTTGCTTAAGTCACCAACCCAAGTGTGACTATTTGATATGAGGCTGGGGCTCAAAACAATGACCTTTCGATCATTGGCAAAGAGGCTGAGCCACCTACTGCCCCACAAATAAATAATCGATCGATCAATAGATAAATAAACAAACATATATTCCCTTTTGCAGGGTTACATTTCCAATGGTACATCTGTCTGCTGTGCAGGAGCCTTGTGAAGTACCTCCTGGCCGTCAGGTTCTTTGAAGGTAATAAGAGGTTTATGCACTCAAGTCTTGCAGAAAACCACTGGACCTGCAGTTTTTAAGGGGTGTGGGGAACTTTCAGGCCATACCTAAACATCACCTGGTAACCAGTACACCTGTGGACACTATATTTCTCTATGGAAGAGAAATCCTCCCTAGGCAGTATGCTATATTGTACAAGATGATAATAATATAGAGTGAAAGTGGGACTGTGCTGTAAAACATGGTAACTTCACCTCCCACAGTACAATAGTCCAGTCATATCTGCGGCTGATAGCAAACCATCCACGGACCCCAAACACACAGTAAAACATTACCAACATTAAATAAAGTAAATAATAAATTATATATGGTCATGTACTGCACTGTACTCTAGAATGAAAGGGATTGTGTTGTTGATGATAGAGCACTGAAAAGTATCATGTATCAAGGGATGACAGAGCAATAAAAATATGCTCATTATACCCCTCAGAGCATGAAGGAACAATGAAAAAGAAACTGTTACACATACTTTTTTCCTGGACCACGGTAAACCTCAGATACTGGAGGACAGCCCAGGTAAATAGCCTAATCTTAGGTGGGTACTCTGTTGTAAACTTAATGATTGCTGAGATGGTTTACTTCAACCCTCAAACTGTATTTATGTATCTGAAATATCAAGCTATCTGCAAAGTAGTGCTTTAGTCACTGAAGCCTTTTTACCTGCAACAGTTGTAACCATAATGTGTGACAGAGTCCAACTGAGTAAAGTCACACAGAATGTGTTTTCTCACATACATTTTTATTGAATACGATAGTCCTCCATGTTACATGTTCCACTTAAAATTAGAATGTTACAGAAAAATGTGATTACCTGCTTTGTTCATTGTAAACATAGTGAGGAGAAATTGAATTGTTTATATGATTAAGCATAATTTGTAATTTACGCTAATGTTTTTTCAATTTATTGCTGGTTATCTTTTATTATCAGTAAAAGTCAATAGTAGTATTGTATTATATATAAATATATATTACCACAGTTGTTCTCAAGCAGATCACTTGTCAGTTTATTTGAGATATGTCCGCCTTTTTGCGAAAGTATGTGCTTATGTGATATCTGGTCATATATGTGTATTGAGTTACTTTTTACCCTAAAACTTTTGTAGGCTTATATGACACATTTTTGCTGCTCAGTCTGCAGGTCAGTGGTAAAATGTGTTATGCTCATCATTCTTTTCAGATTGAGCCATGTCGACATTGGCTGATGAAACAGCGGGAGACACGCCTGTGAAAGATATAAGCTTCAGCCACACTGCAGTCGGGGGACTACAAGGTTCGAAACACCTGCTATTTATTACCGCTACGGCCTTTGATCAATATCTTAATTTGTTCCCTTTTGCCATCTTTTTTTTTTATGGTAGAACTGACCCAAATGAACCCACACACCGTGATTGAAGACACATGTGCCTGTCACCTGTCTTGTAAAAGTTTTTTTGAGGGGGATTATTTTCAAAGATTTCTCTGTCTTTGGCATCCTGTTGCCATAAATGGGTCTCTTTTGATTTTGTATTTATAACCTACATTTCCTCAGTTTCCTACTTTTTCAGTTGAGGGGTGAATTTCTAAAGTAAGCCCAGATGCAAGTGTTATATAGGAACGCAGACGCATTGTTGTTTTTGGAAGCCAAGGCAGTGGAAACTAAGTTTTTCTGTTAGGTAGACTGTATAGCATGGGCCAGTAAACAGAGTTAATAAGCCGCTACTGTTTTGGTGCATTTTTGCTTTAAAAGCTTATATTGCCAAATAAACCTGTGGTGATTTCATTAGGAGAGCAGAGAGATTGCTCTCAGTCTACAGCGAGACCATCGCCTGAGTTAAGTGAGGCTGAGGGCTGCTCGCTGATGTCCAGTGGCTACTGTGATCACTAAGATGCTGGCTTTCTGTTAGCAGAATCGTTGGCTGTGTCAAATGGCCGACCTCGGCAGGCCGCCGTCCCAGCAGGGATTTCCCGGATCAGCCGCGAGGAGCTTGAGGACCGTTACTTGCGCCTCCATGAGGAGAGCCTCCTCCTCAAACAACACATCCACAAGCAGGAGGACAAGATCAGGAGGTTCGGGTCGCTTTCACATACATGATTTGAGACCAGTATATGATTGTGATTCTTTCTTGGTTTATTTAGTTTCTCTCACATTAGACAAATGTGGCATTTTTATATTTTATGCAATTTTCTTTTTTGCTTATTATGTGCCTGTTATTTTGCACAAAATAACGTTGCCATTTTGTCACCCCAGTGTTTTTTACTCCACCATTACCGGCATTTTGTGTCTTGACTTGACTTGACTTGATAAGACCCTTTATTGCTGTTGCAATACACCATGTCACTAGTCACGAGTACCAGCGAAAAAACTGGCCATCAAC
>JAODUD010000019.1:1172719-1191801 GCA_026784285.1 Stomatorhinus walkeri | reverse complement strand
CACATGGTCACTACACCTTACAACATAAAAAGTCATGACTCGCAACAGGGAAGGGAAATGGGGAGGTAGAGGTAGTCTATCGTTATTGTCTAGTGTTTTTTTTTTCTCATCAGGGCAACTTTTTCTGGGAAGGTGCTTCACGTATGATCAGACTGGGCATAGTCATAAAAGTGAACTGGGGAGCGAGGCAGACAAACCAAACCGCAGCGTGAAATGCAACATTAGCCGGTGGTACCTGCCGCTTGATTCGCTTCAGATCACGCGCCCTTTAAACGGGCCAATGTTTCCTCGCCTCCAGCTGTCAGGAGCACTCTGTATGCGTGCGGGGGCTCCTGGTGGCAGCGGTCCCCCAGCTCCTCTGATATTACTCATTCAGGACCCACGTTCTTGATGACACTGGAGCGGATGAAGAAAGGGGCATGCTGTGCTGTAATCAGCATGTATAAAGCCTGACAGCATTCAGGTGCACAGACCCCAGTGTCAGAATACCATTTTGAATTTCATTACACAAATAAATCACAGCCTGTTTATTGTATATAAAAGCAGCTCTTTGGTCGTTTACCTCCTTTAGCTTGAACTCTATGAATTTGCTGAGCAAGATCTATTGGGTTACATTTTCTTTACATCATGTTATGACCATGGTTTTATTATTTTTTATGTGCAGTTATCAACTGCCTTGTATTATTATTATTATTATTTTTTTTACCTTTCTGCTATACTCACTATACTCACCCTTGTACTCTGAGCTGGAGGTATTTTACAGTTCTGTAGTGTATAATATAAAATATTACTATTACTGTAATGGAGCTGGACAAGCATATGGAGTGTGTGTGTTTCCCCTGTGCACGCTCCTCAGCGGCAGACCATAGGAAGCTGTTATTTGTCAGTGCTGCAAAGCAGATTGCTGCCCAGTGGTTTCAATTAACATCAAAGAGCTTCTCGCAAGCCATGTTAGTTGTATCAAAACCTGAAATTTATTGTTCAAGACTCACACTGCGGCCTTCATAGTGTGTGTCCCCTTTGAAAGGAATTTCCAACTTTTTTTTTTTTTTTTTTTTTTTTACCCCAACTTTTAACTTTCCACCCTCTGTCCACCCACCTCCCACGCTCACTCCTTTCCTTCTGCCCCCTCCCGCCGGGCAGGATGGCGACCAAACTGGTCCGGCTGGTGAAGGACAGAAAGCGGGAGGGGCAGGCAGTCCAGGGCCCTCGTCCAGTCGCCCGGGATGTGGAGATGGAGGAGCTGGTGGAGGAGCTCCAGGAGAAGGTGCGGGAGCTCACGAGGCAGAACGAGGGCCTGAAGCAGCGCCTCATCGCTGCCAAGCAGCAGGGGCAGGGGCAGGGGCCAGGCCGCCGACACGTCCCGTATGGGCACGTCCAGCCTCGCATTAACACCGGGCTGCGGCCCCCCAGCAGAGGTGCGTCCCACTAACAGTCAGTTGGGGGATTCTTCTCCTCCATGAAATCCACACAGTATAGTTGTTGTGTATATTTTTCCCATGTTTTGTTTTTGTCTTCATTAAAATTATTTTTGCAGTTCTGATGCTTAAAGCTTCTGAAATGTAGATTCTGTCTTGTTCAGTGTGATCTTATGCCATTCATTTTTATGCTTATTCATTAAGTAAACTAGCTACTACTGGGTACGATGCACTTGTGGCCCTAGGACCACTGTAAGAGCTAGTGAATAACTCATTCGGAGTAGCCTTTCTGCACACAGCTATTGTACTGTTATTTTGACACCTGTGCCCTTCGGGTTAGTTTCAGCAAGTCTGTCCATTTCCGTCTGACCGGAAAAGCTGTTCATTGGATGCTTTGATGTTTTTTAACTCCTTACGCCATTCTCTGTAAACGTTAGACACTGTAGTATTGTGAAAATCCCGAGAGGGCAGATGTTTCTGAAATGCTGGAGCCACCACATCTGGCACAAGCAGTCACAACACACTCAGAATCACTTGGATCAGGAGTCTTAGCTGTTCTAATTCTTAGCCAAACAGTCACTGACCCTTTTGACCCCGTCTGCTTGCTGTATGTATTCAGTTGCAGCCACATGATTCTCTGTTTGCAGGATCGGGCCGTTTACGTTAACGAGCAGGTGTACCTAATAAAATGCCCACTGAGTGTATATTATTTATGATGCCATTGCAATGGAACTTGATTTATTCTTAAGGGTCTTACTTGAAATTCCATTTATCGTGCTTTCTTTTGGCAGGTGTCAATGATTTTACTCAATTCAGCAAAATAACCTTCAAAGCACAAAGTTAGACGTAAAGCTTCTTGTCGGTAAGAGAAATGGACGAATATAGAACATGGAACAATAACCAAAGGACATCTGACCTTCCTTTGATGCACATTTAGAAAAAAAATAGATACTGGCTCGGTAAATAAAAGAAAATTGGCCCGTGTTAGTTTTGATATCAAATGAAGACACAGAAATTCATTATGTTTAATGGTTTTGGAGATTCTGCTGTTTTGTACCCCCTGACCTGATAGATGGGAACCTCACTTTCATGTCCATGCTGGGTTGATTCTGGCTTCACTTCAGTTTGATTCTGGGAATTTACTATGAACTTTGCTTTTCAAGGTTTATTTTAGTACCTAGTTTAGGTTTTCTTTTTTTTTTTGGAGAAAATTGAGGGTGAAGTCGACCAATCTTGTAGCTGAAGAATGCTGACAAATTGTTGCATTTCAATGGATAATTTCAGTGCGGCTTCTGGAAGGAATAAAAAGGAATAGGTTGGCAAAAATAGCAAGAAACCTGCCTTATTTTCATTAAAAAAATGTAATAGTGACATTTCTTGGAAGAAAAATGATTGAAGATTGAATCTGAAATGTTTTTCGATAGTATTTATTTTACACTCTTCAGTCAATGTGCTTTACCTGCTGATTCCTAATAAATGATTTTCTGTCTAGGTCCCAAAATCTGATCAGAAGACTTATTTTTTGCATCCATCAGTGGAGCAGTTCCAATCATATTTGTCTCATGTTTCCAGGCCATCGGACCGTGGATATGAATGTTAAGGCAGCCCAGAACCTGCTTCCACGATACGGCCATAGTCTGCTGGACGACGCCAGGGCCGAGATCCGTAATCTGTGTGTATCCTAATCGCGTTCCGTAATGCGATACTCGATGAATATTTATTTATCTGTTGTATCTTTATTGCCTTACAAGCAGGTATGAAAATTTTCAGTATCCTTAAGATTGCATATATAGAAGGAAGCTCAAGGTGGTGCTTACACTCAGTAGTCATTCTGTTCATATGATTTATTTATACCATGTCAAGTATATGCTGTCAGTATTCCTGCCTGGAAATCCGGAGTCGAAAATGTCGGGAGTGATATTGTCCTATTCATGTGCTACGTGTCGGTAGGGAGAGTGAGATGGAGTCTCAGAAGGCACACACTGAGCAGATGGACCGCTGCGCTGAGATGCTGAGGGAACAGCTTAGGAGGAAGGAGAGGGAATCTGAGGAGCAGCTGCATCTTCTCACAGAGCTGCAGGCCAATGAGCAGAGGTAACTGGCCACTCCCCCTGAATGTGGCCACACCCCACATCTGCACGTTACTGCGTGGACCCCCCCCCCCATCTCAGGAAGGAAATGACCAGTTTAATGCACATGCTGACGTTTACTTTGTGCAACACATATGCTGACAGAAAAGAGCATGACGGCACCACCTGACCTCCTCCGCGGTCTGTGTGCCATGAGTGTTTATGAGCTATTTTTCTCACTGCTCCTCCAAATTATCCCCAAGGTGTAGCATTAATAAAGTTTAAATGGGGCCAGTGAGCAATAACTGCAAAAGCAGATTGTTTAAGATGTACAAATTGCAAGCATCAGTTGCAAACACTTTGAAGTTGAGTGTTTCATTTGAGTCTTTCATTGACTTCCTAGGCAAAGTTTTTTTTTTCCTTCACTGCACAGCCAGTATAGATCCACTAATGGTGTTAGTTGGATGGACAGTTCTTGCTTGTTGATGTCATGTTATATACATGCCACTGTATTTATATACAGTTTCAACAGTTTCTCTCGGGATAAACTTTTATTGTATTTTATCATGTAGAGGTAGACACACTGTGCACGACACCACTTAGAGTTTCAGCATACTGAAGGCCTTGTCCTATCCAAACGGTGGTGCTGAGTAGCGTTTAATTGGTTGAGTGATGGTTCATATGAATATTTGGATTATTTTCAGTCCCATTCATGCTAATGATGAGAGTTAATCCTACTGAACCCCAATAGCAGTAATGGTGCCGAGTGGAGAATGTGTGTGTAAAACTATTCCTGGCCTACCAGGGTAAACTGCCTTTCCTAAAGTGAACAAGGACCAATAAATATTGTTTTCCACGTCCTGCCTTTATGGTTCCTTAGAACATAGCGAAGTTACAATATCGCTACTCTTTCCAACATGGCTATGGCTTCACTTTGGTACCGTACACCTAGCATGATAATGCTTTGCGCGACTTCACTCTTCTACAGCGAAGCAATCTTAAATTACTTTAATGTCATCAAGTGGTTTCACAAATAGCATTGTGCTTTTCTGCAGCACCGAGCCAAATTAATAAAAGTGCAAGGTTGCGTTTAGCGCTCAGCGCTCCAACAGGCCTAGTCTTGACGATGCCGCCATCTTAACTCACCACAGCTTTTTAATGCTTGTTGATGACATGTTGGGGAGCCAAGATCCCATTTTCAGCGTCGTGCCAAATGCAGCTCTTGGACGCCTTCCCAGGTTTTCGTGCTTATTTGTCTTCTGCAAAAGGACAACCATCCGGTTAGTGCCAAAGCATCCTCTGGTCTTTTGATATCCGAAAGCATGTCGATGGAACGGCTTGACGCTCAGCTGGCATACAGATGTTCTGTGGTTTGGAAGCCTGATATCTGAACTGAATGCAGATTAGTGGCCTTTTTCCCTGGTTCTCATGAAGTTTCTCCCCTCATTCAATATCCTATCTACTTTCAGTATAAGTATGTTTCATTGCATATGTGGTTTTTGTCAAAAATTGTTTATTCGCTGTCATTTTTTTGTGGCAGTTGTTTGTTTTCATTTATGGATGAAATAATGTGCTCAGTGGCAATCAAAAGGGGTAGCTGGTGGTCATATATTGTTAGTTAGTCTGACGTTGAGGTCGAATATTCATAAAAATAAAGTTTTAAATATTCATAAATGCTTTCCCCCCCTTAACTGGGTCTGTAGCCATAGTTTATTTTTAAATCCTTTATTTTGTCAAACCATTTTATTATAAAAACATTTTTGTTTATAGTAGAACTTTTTAAAATGGAAGTTTTTTTTTTTAAGTGTTTTCCAGATTCACAGCTTATTTTCCCAAGGCTGCTAACATTTTTGTAAGAGAACTGAACATATATCAGCAACCCAGGATGAGAATGACTTAATGGCTGCTCTGCCCAGGCTGGATGTGAGGATCAGGCATTGAGTTTTACCTGATGCTCTTCTGATCTCTGCAGGTCAGCCGTTAAGGACAATGTGGAGATGATCAAACTGCAGAAACAGCTGGCTGACAAAGGCAATGCTTTCACAGTTCTGGAGGGTCGTTTTCTTCAGCTCCAGGAGGTGAGCAGATTGTCAGCTTCTAAAGTGTCCACCTTTTAAAATATGCCTTCACAGCAGTCCCTAGAATGTTCACATTATTTCATTTACTTACAGAGACTTCTAATAAAGCTGCGGCATTTCCTGAACCAGAGCAAAAATAGCACATTTTGCCCTTTCATATTCATAAGCAGGAGGTGTTTAAGGACATTAAGACTGGAAGTTCTTTGAAATAAATCCCTACAGTTCTGGTAAATCACTCATTGTACATTAGTATAGCTTTTTAAATAATAGATAACTGTTAATGGTAGTATGATTAGGCAAACAAGTGTTTTTTTTGTGTTTGGGTCATTTAACTCCTAAGCATTTCTTAACTTTTATTGTTTTTAACAGAAGGGGGCGTTGACCAAACATGATTAAGACCAAAAAGCTTTTAAGATAAATTATTATTGTGATTATCTTGCCAGATATATACACGGGCCCTGTCATTATTACCCCAAAAACCCAACCAATCTGTTTTGTATATTAAAAACCACCAGTAAACTGTTGATGAGCACGATTACTGAAGATTTGCAAAGCATTAGGAGGCTGGACCATTCCTGACCTTTTTCACATCTGACGGCAATCTGGGCTTCATAAATCAAGTAAAAAAAAAACAAAATAAGTTCTAATTTAAAATGCATCAACACAGATATATAAGATTTCAGTGCATAACATTTATCTAAGCATTTGTTTAGTTTATGGCGTTCTGACTGATGGTCTTCAGGCAGCGTTGGTTGGTAGATGTGAGGGTGTGAAGCGCATGCGAGGAGTGCATCTTGTGCTTTTGTGGTCACCAAGGCTAGCTGATGGATAGTCTTGGCTAGAACAGTGTGTTCTAATTGCTGATATGAAATTACAGAGTCTAACTGACATGCATGTATATTTTAAGAGGCAGATTTGCAGATGTATTTTGGGCTATTTACTCATGCAGCAATCTTATCTGGATTCTAGGCAGGGTTTTTTTTTTCAAAACGACATTTTGTCTTGGTGCTTGTCTGAAATTTTAGACTTCTGCTGCCTTTTCCATTATACATTTTTCTGCCATTTATGGAGAAGTCTTGTTGTGTAACCATTAAGAGGTATTTTATTCTATGTAAAATTAATCTTCAGTTACTTCATCATTCCATTTTAAAATTTAGTCATTCATATAATTGAAGCTTTTTTTGCACTCTAGAGAATTTCGTAATATGCATTATTGTCAGTCATTTACAGTCAAAATAATTTGATTATGGTCCTGAAAACCACTAAACCACAAGGACCGTGATGTGCTTTTTCCTTCATATTTGATTCCTCAGATATTTTGGGTAATCGAGAACTTAAATGTTTAATTCTCTCCCCAGTATGAACTTTACTTACTGGGCACCTACTGGAAAGGTCATCCTATGTATTTTAAACTAATAAACTCTGTATCGACATTCCCCTTTGCTACTGTATTGATAGTATTCATATGTCTTGTTGATCATTTCCCAGTTGATTTTACTCACTGGGAATGTTGGTCCCAATGAGAATAAGGGCAGTGTTATGTCAGCAGTAGTTTCAGTATGCCTCAGGTTAAAAAGTGGTCCGATGAGTGTCAGAGACAGGCCAATGAAAGCCTCTTGTTGAGGTCTGAGTAATGACACGTACTCTGTCACAGACGACCACCTCTTTGTCCCCTGTTATCCTGATCTGCTCCGCTCTGGTCCCCAGGTAGACAAACCAGGTACTTCACTGTCGTGGCAAGGGTTGCCATTCCTACTCAGATGTTTGGCCAAAAGCCACATGCACACACATACACACATGCACACACACACTTGTATTCCCATAATCTCTAATTCAATGCTGCCTCCTGCTGGTGGACCTTGGCACAGCAGGGATCAGCCATGCTGGGTTGCGGTATAATCTGTTTAGCTCTTTGTCCTCAGCATAACTTGGAAAGAATGATTGAGAATGAAATATGTCCAGATGAAATACTAGACATGTTCCCTTCTTGTTAAGGTTTGTGCAAAGCAGAGACTTTTTTTTTGCTGATGAGGAGTAATGAACGGAGTAACCTCTGACAATTGTTCTCTCGGACAGCTGGGAACATAGACTCTTAAACTTTGACAATTTTTCACCACTTTATGCACAGCTCATACAGAACAAATAATCATTTTCACATTTCACCATTTTGTTCCATTGTTTTTACTGTCATTGCTATTGAAATCCATGATGCTGCCTCTGCACCGCTTTTACACAGAACCAGAGGATCCTGAATGGCAGCCATGATGCAATGATGGCCCAGGTGGAGGAGCTCAGCAGTCAGCTGAAGGAGGAGCAGCTGCGGAGTCGTGGCCTGGAGAACCAGCTGCACGCCAGCACGTTGGCGCAGCACCGCACTGAGGAGGTGACACTCTGCCTGGGGTCTGACGGCATGTGATTTCTCTGCTCTAAGATGACTACTCTCCTTCCAATTGAGCCTGAAATAGGGCTGAAATAGGTAAAGAGTGCGTCTCCTAGCTAGACTCTCCAGGAAGTGCTCCTATGTACACTGTAGTTTGCAAACCATGTTGATCTTCTTAGATCCTTAGCGGTATTTGCACAGTTTGGAGATGAGAAGCATTATGGGAAATGTCTGAATGAACACGATTAGATGAAACGTGACAAGTGCGGTACTGATAGCAATAAGATGATGTGGTGATCCAAATTGATTTCCGTTTCTCAAAATCTGCAGCTTCAAGAACGCATCCTTGATCTGGAGAAGGAACGAGATCTGCTCAAGGAGAATTGCGATAAACTATTCAGCAGGTGAGGGGGTCTGGGTTCGTATGTGGAATCAGATGTCTGCCTCGCTTTTCAATGCTGTTAAACTTGGTAGGCCTCCTTGACATTCCAGAAAATGAACAGAACCTGATTTAAATGACACAATAAATGATGAACTTGCGTTTTATGTTTAAGTTTAGGACAATCTTTACAGTCCCTGCTAACAATTAAATTCCTTCTCATCTGCTATCCAAGCACTCTTATGCTGACTCATGTGTAACATCGTAACAATAGACATTAAATTTAACAGTTTAATTGGCTGCACTCAGAAAGACAGAGTCTGCTTTGTTTGTATGGCGGGCTAGCCAATTAACAGGCTGCCAGTCGGCCCGGGCGCATGTGTGTGGGCGTCTGCTGCCCCCACTCCAGCTGTCGCGCCCGCTGCCACCCTACATGCTTCCCAGGGGTCACATGGGAGGCTGCCCCCCCCCCCCCCTGCCTCAGGGGGGCGTGCCCAGCAATGGTTTTGTCAGCAGCCTGTTTGCTTCGGTTTGTTTGGACCTGTGCTGCCCGCTGGGATATGTAACCAAATTCCATGCACCCCCCTCCCCATCCCACAGTTTTGTTCCCCCGCCAGAATCCTTGGCTACGAAGCTTGAAATTAAGGCCAGTCGTCATGCCTGTCCCACAGAGGCTTTCATGTTCCCAAACCGCAGCCTGAGCGAGGCGCCTTGGTCGCAGCGGCAGCAGACCAGCATTTGTTTGCCTAATTCCTTAGACATGATGACAGTGGTTCCTGAGCCACAAGAAGCCCCCCTACCCCAAATTATGACTCCAGCTTCGATAGCTTCCAATAGTCGCACACCGCGTGCGTCTTCATTACCCGTGTTTGTGTTTAACCCTGTCCGCCGGTCCCCGCAGCGCCTTTGACGTGACCCAGGAGCAGAAGTGGAAGACCCGGGAGCAGCAGTTGAAGCTGCAGATCGTGCAGCTCGAGATGGCCCTCAAGGCAGACCTTGCTGACAAGAATGAGATCCTGGACAAGATCAAGCTGGAGCGTGGTGATTACTCCCGGTTCCCCTGTTCTGGTCATGTAATGCGATACGTCCCATAATACAGCATTAGGCAGCTGGCCACACCCCCAGTAGATATTCATGCTGCCACCTGGAGCAAAATGATGCTTTTCTGGCCTCTGGGCAGGACGGACAGTTCTGCTGTTGCAGGAAGTGTCCTGAGACAAGAACTTCCCGTAAATGTCTACTGTTGCTTTTTTTGTATGCTAAACCCCTTGTTTTTGGAGAACACGAGCCAACAAGCACAGCCACCGTAAGCGAGCTGGAATCGAGTGATGGAGCTGGCAGCAGGAAGGCACTGCAGCTATCAGCCTCTGTGTGTTTTATGGTCTGTGCTACACAGACCAAAGAGGTTAAATAACAAAAATCCAACATTCTCAATCACATCCTTGCCGCAAAGTTTATCGTTGCTATACTCAGAATTTCTTTTCCTATGATGTGGTCTGGGGAGAATAACCAGTGTTTGATTCTTATTCCTGTCCGTCAACAACAAGAGCTTGTTCATTTAGGTTAAATAAACTGTTGAGGTCAAGTGGTCAAGCAAATGCCATACCAGGCTAACCAAAGTAAGGCTGGTTTCCATAAATCTCTCGTAGATTGACTGGCGTGGGCTGAAATGGCCTGAGATATTCTTCAGGAAGCTACACGTAGGTGACCGTGTTGTCATGGAACCTGTGTCTTGATTTCTGGTTCAAATCAATACCCAGTTCTTTATCCTGCTGTATTGTTAGACTCGTCCCTCTCGTGAATTCACTCATGGTTTTACACTCCGTCCAGCCTCCCATTTTCTCGCTTTTTCTCTGCTCGCTAATTTTCTCAGGCGACGTTTCATGGTCAGCCTTTGTGAAAACACACAATCATGGATTTGTAGGAACCACACTACTACAGTGCTGTAGTTTATTTTGGGAATGTCAGATGGAGAAAAGATTTGTTTGGTTGGGCAAGACCATGAAAAAGATATTTTACATTTATTGTCAGTGTATGTTCACAGTGTTTTGTAAGAGTTATAATTTTTTTCCCTGCGCTCCTTTATGATGTTTTGTGGTACTTCTCTATCTGAGACAAATCTCAACGTTAAATGCCAGTTTAAACAGCCTTCTGTATTTCAAATCCAGCTCCATATCTTGCTTTTTTTCGTTTAACACTTACTTTTTGCCATAACGCTGAAGAGTCAGGCCATATTGCTCTTAAATTTAAGTCAGCCATGGTATTATTTTGGATTCTGTGTCAGGAGTCTTGTATACTATAATACCCTCTGACGTTTTCAGTGAATATAATGCTCTGGTCCATACATTAAGTCTGTTTATGTTATTGGTTTTGCAATTTCTGTTTGAAAATGTTGATTAGAAACACATGGCTGTCTAAAATTATAAATATGCTCCACCCACCTTAGTGTTAAAGAAAATATTCAGAAGAGTAAAGAGTGTTTTAAATTAATATCGACAATTTATATAAGAGCCAGAGTTGTTTATCTGTATTTGCTGAGGGGATTTTGGGATTAATATGATTTTCTGCCCACCGTTAAGGTCAGCGTCCATCCATGGCACAGATACCCCCGGTAATGATGTTTCACATTGACAGTCTGCATTTTTGCCAAAATGACACTCATGCTTGTTGATGCTTTCCTAGAAATGACCCAAAAATGGGGAACTTATCTGCTCTTGGATATCCAAGATGTTTAAACCGAGATTGAAGCAGATGCTTTCTATCAAACGTCAGAGAGATGCTAAGAGAGGCACCCAGGCCGTAAACATGCAGGCTGTTACCTGGTATGTTTATTTCAGAGCAAAATGAGCGGCTGTCGCAGGAGAATCAGGAACTCCAGCTTCGATTTCTTGAGCAGAAACAGCAGGTGGATGAAATGAAAGATCGTGTTAAGTTCTTTTCCAAGGTAAAAAAAAAACATACAGCTGTGATTGTAGTTTAACCTATATTTATTTATTTTATTATCCATTTGTGCATTTATTTATTTGCCTTTGTGAGTCATTTTAATGTTTAGAGGAGTATTGTAAAAAGTTGGAGAGACTGACAGAGCACAGCTCTGTGCTGACATTTAGGTATTTATGACATTCCAGGAGTTGGTGTAATGTGCCAGAATTTCATTTTTCACATGAAGAGACTCAGTCTTTACTCACCGTGTTTAATTTCAGGAGAGTGACACTGACATAGCCGAACTCAGCGAAGCACTGTTGCTTGTAAAGGTAAGTGCTTGGGAGTTCATCTCTTTCATAGAGACTCTCCTAAACCATGACACCTTGGAATGAGACCAATTTGCATCACTACCAAGTGCCCTCAAATACCGGGTGCCGCACATGTGCAAATGTCAGGTTAGTAAGGTGGTACGTGACTTCCGTGTTTTTGGAAAACATTAGTGTTATTTCAGGCAAAGCAATTTTGTTTGATTTATTGGAAAGTCTTTTTTTCTGATTGCTCATGAGGGAAGCCTGGAAAAATATCAAGCATGGCACAAGGTTTGCGCAGATAAAACACTGGGAGGCTACTTGTTAGTTAAGCTCCTTAGCGACTATGTAATGGGGGCAGGCCAGAATGGAGGACCCCTGTAGGTACTGTGACAGTAATCGTTATTTCTGAAAGTGTCTGTCCTGGTTGCTGGGTGCCTTCCATTTCAGGGGCATTTCACGTAAGCTTTATTATAGATAATTTTCTATTTGAACATTTGCTGTTCTCATGTTTGTGAAAATGCAAAACTACTCACATGATTATATTCCACTAAAGTAAGTCTGCAGTCTATATAGAGCTGAGTTTGACTGAGTTTGGGAACTCGAGTGCTCAAGTTTACTTCAGGGAAACCGCCAAGCCAGGGGCGTAATTCACTCATTGTATGATTAAAGTGGTTTTTAGTAAGTGCTCATACATGCCTGTGCCTTGCAGTCTATGTTATGTAAATGACGTAGACCATGACAGGTTAATGCCAACACCATTCTCCAACAGGCTCGTAAGAGCCAGAGGAATGGGGAGCTGAGCTTCCTGCAGCAGGCGGACGAGGATGCGCAGCGACACCTGGGCCGCTCGCTGGCGGAGCTGCAGGCCGCGCATGCCGAGACGGTGCAGGAGCTGGAGAAGACGCGCAGCATGCTCATCCTGCAACACAAGATCAACAGGGACTACCAGGTAGCACACGGCTTGTTGCGTGGGACACTAGGGCTCTCACTGGAATCCAGTAGCCTGGAACACTGACATCAGGACTGATCACTTAACTCAACCATCAGGGTGCTGATTGAGTTAATATCTGTGGGAGGCGATGAGCTCATTACCTCCAATCGAATTTACCAGCTATTTACAGCCCTTGTCATTTTTAATGAAGTAGCCATACAGAGTATGTATGACCTCTTGTTCTGTAGGACTCCTTGCTAAGCAAGAGAAGAGGAGGAAAACATGTGAATTGTTCAGTGTGGAGGTATCTGCAGTCTTGGAACAGGTTAAATGAGGAGCAACGCGTTGGATTCCGTTGTTGGAATTCAGGCAGATAATTGGTCTTCAAAAGCTGGACATGCATCATGCAGAAGGTTACAGGCAGGAGGAGAGTACCTGATACACGACCTGACTGTCAACCTGATGCATTTACACAACAACAAGATGCAGCACTAGACTTAATTCCAGGGAGAACGGCAAGTGCAAAAGATTCGCAGCAAGAAATTTTCAGCCGCAGTCATGGTGGTTTGGGGGCAGAGCGACTGTGCTTATGGATATGGACAGGATTCAGGAGAGACTGGCGAAATCTACAGCCTGTTACGTGACTCCCGGCGCCATCTAAGTACCGGCCGCAGAGAAGCCGGATCGGCCCTCCGTCGTGTTTCCAGTCAAGGGCCCAGCAGGGAGGAGGCCGTTAGCTGAAGCTGCTTGACAGTGTCCGGCTGCGCAGGGGGCCCCTTGGTCTGCGGGTTCCTGCGGGAGCTTTCCTGCGTATGTCAGCAGGACTTGACGGCTGGTTGCTTACCAAAAACAGCTACAGAAGCAGAGCTTTGGTCTGCTCGTGTTTCCTGGATTCGTCAGGCTTACTGTGCCATGCTTCCTACATTGGTTTTTCCTTTTCCTTTCATTTGAGCTGATGGGTATTAGCTGCACTGTTGGCCGCTATCAGTTAGTCACAGTCTCTTGGAATTACATCAGCCGTCACAGAAAAGGCGCCTCGTTCGTTACCCGGCACCCTCTCTCCCGTGGTCCTGGTCACAGCACTGTCGCCATCTGCCAGGACAGCAAACTGTGTTGTTTTGTTAATTTTTTTTTTCTCTACCTTTTAGACAGAGGTGGAAATTGTGACCCGCAAGATGGAAGACATTAAAATGGAACACGAGCTGAAACTCGATCGACTGGCCCAGCTGCTCGACATGAGAGCGGCCAGAGTCAGGAAGCTGGAAGGTATCAAAGGCACAGAGACATATTTATTCGCAGAACATTGGGCCCCTGTTTATTTTGGGTTCAGTCTTTGATCAGTGCAAAACACATTTGTTTATCATTATTGTGGTGCTCAACCCTGCGCCCTCCTCCCCTCTCAGTCCTGCACCATTGAGGAAACCTCTCAATAATGTAGGAGCAACTCGATGGTTTCACATTCTGTTCTGATGCATGTACACTTAAATTTAAGACCCTTAGTCACACGTAGCATGATCAGCAAATATTCCTACTTTGATTGACGCTTTTCTCTCCTGATGAAAAATGACTGCATGGCGGCTCAGTGGGAAGCGCTTCCAGAGTTGTGGGTTCGATTCCCACCTCCACTCTGTGTGTCTGGAATTTGTTCTCAGTACCGTGCGGGTTTTCCGGTATTCCGGTTTCCTCCCGCAGTCTGAAGACATGGATTTAGGTTCGTTAGCATCTCTGAATTGCCTGTAGTGTGTGAGGACATGTGTATCCAGGCTGTGCCATAGGCCTGTGTTTCCCGCTGCCTGGGTTGGGCTCCAGAAACCCCTGAGCAGCATAATTCATTATGAAAAATATTATATTTATTTTCATCCATCCATTTATCTTCCAACCAAAGTGTAGATTTCTGTAGCTGAGTTGGGGCTGATTGCGTTTGCATGATATGATCGAACCAAACACACAGGCTATGGTCATGAATTTAACACAAAACAACCAAAATGTTTATGTTTCTATGTATGTCTGTATGTCCAGTATATCATTTTTGCAGTAGTCGTCCAAATTCACTAAAGATAAACATGTAAGTTGGATCATTCTGCGATCTGGGGTGTTTAATTCTTACATATTGCTTAAGTTTGATCTCTGTGGCCTGCTACTATTACCAACTCCAGTATACAGACAGTGTAAGCTCTGCCAGAGTCAGGTTATCCAGCCGTGTTCAATAAATTGCATGCTCGCTCTTTTGTTTGTTCACAGAATTTACATTTCATGTTTATCGCTCTTCATGCTTATCACAGAATGAACATGTCAGCCAGTAATCCATCATGTCAAAATAATAGTGTAAAACTAAGTGTGAAAATCAGTTTCTCTGAATCAGTCTGTTTTCCTGGTTTTGATTGGCAATGTTTCTCCAGCTCAGCTGAAGGACATCGCGTACGGCACCAAAGCACACACATTCAGGGCCGAGATCGCAGAGCCGGATGCAGAGGCAGAACTTGAGGAGACCCTGCACCTGGAGCGAGGGGAGAACCTGCTTGAGATCCACATCAGCAGGGTGCATCTCTCACTGGGGGCTCTGGAGGCGTTAGCTGACCCGGAGCCGTCCACCTTCTGCACATTCGCTTTCTACGACTTCGAGCTGCAGGCGACCGCGGTGGCACAGGGTCCACAGCCGGCCTTCAACTTTACATCCCGCTACACAGTGTGCATGGACGATGCATTCCTGCGCTACCTCCGGACTGGGGCCGTCACACTGGAGCTGCAGCTGGCCAGCGGCACAGACTTCAGCACGGTGGCCGCCTGTCAGCTTCGAATGCACCATATCCTGGAGCGCGAGGGCAGGGTGTTTGGCACCGCGCCCCTGACCGGTGAGTGTGGGACACCGGCGATATGTTTCCCGTGGCCTCCTGGATGAGTGCGTCTCTCCACTCATCGCCCATACCGTTCTGTGAAGAGGTGACGGAGAGGTTTACTGCTGCAAGTTGATCTGACCCGATCTGTTTGTTAGGCAATTTTCTGGCTTTCCAGAAAATGAAAAATGTAAGTAATGGCTTTGAACAGACAACTCGATAAAAGTGTGCTTTTGATTTTCTTGTGATATTGCCAGTGTCCGGGCCTTGACAGAGGGGTCTCCTGTACTTTGTATTGTTCATCATTTCATATACAGGAAACTGGCTAAAGTTGATTTTAATTACAGTTACATCAAGCCCAGTGTGCTTAAACACAGAAATACATATCTAACTTTAAAAAGTGCATGATTTTCTGTCTTACACCTTATAATAATAATAAAATTAAATAATATATTATTTGACTGCTTATTATTTTTATTACTGCATGTGTATATAATAATGACTATTCGTGCTGCTATCTTTTTGCCTTTGTGGCAGTGAAGTATCTAAGCTGAGCTCCCTGCCCGTTCCTGCCCAATGGCGTGTTTAACTCCTTCGGCCAGTGTGTAGGGACCGTTGGCCTGCCAACACCAACCACAGCTGTAACTGCGGCCTTTCCCCGTGAGAACATTAAGCTCGTAAGGTTTGAGTCTTGAAATACCCCAGTTGCCAGCCAGTATGTGTTTTACAAGGGAAACCTCACTGCGCCTTAAGTCTCAGCGGTTTGGTTTGGCTGTGGGACATGGCAGCACTGCTTTGGTGTTCGCTCGACTCATTTGACCGGCTTTTCATGATCAGAGAAGAAAACAAACAAGGAGGAAAATGTATAAACCCAGCAGCTGGGGGTTGGTTTGACATAAACAAAGTAGCAAGTAACAAGGAAGAACTAATGCTTGGGTGTCAGTATTCACACAGTAGACGTTATTGCTTATGAACAATGAACAGATGTGGTAATGCCTGGTGATTGTGCCAGTTAGGGTACAGTGGAGAGCTGTAGCACTGAAGGATGTCTGCTTTGATATTTGTTACCAGGAGTGGGGGGAGAGGTCCAGTCCTTTGGCACTCTGGAGTATTGGCTTCAACTCAGGCTTCCAATGGAGCAGGCTGCCCGCTTGTACCAAGAGCGTCTGAAGGCCCTGGGCTACCTCAACTCTGGCCACCGGGGGGAGCAGCAGCCCCAGCAGGTGTGGTGTTGAGTCCTGCAGTTTCCGAACTAGAGACTAGGGGTGAGCTGTCAGCATTTCCGGCTGGTGGTTAGAACCGGGCTTCTCACATACTGTTGCCTTTCCCTGGCTCTTATCCCCAGGCTTTAGCAAAAGGGAAAGTCCCCTCCATGGCGCCCGAGGATAGCAATCTCAATGACCTCTGTATCACGGTGCACCGCTGCAGCAACTTGCAAGCCCGGCAGACCACCACCCAGCCCAGCCCCTACGTGGTCTACAAGCTTTTCGACTTCCCAGACCATGACACCCACACCTTGCCGGCCAGCTGCCACCCCCAGTTTGACGACCATATGGTCTTTCCCCTACCCATGGATGGAGGTCTGGACCGCTATCTACGGACCGAAGACCTGCAGGTTTATGTGCTCGATGACCTGGAGCCGGAGAGCCATCTTTACCTTGGAAAGGCCAAAGTACCTCTCATATCTTTGGCCCATAATAAAAGCATCACAGGTTAATGTCTTTTGTGGACAATCTTGCCAAGATAAATTTGCCAGTGATAAATATCACTTTAGCTGAAAGGAATGTAAACTGTGACTGTTAGGAACCAGAGAGAGGATTGGTGGATCCATTGACTAGACCCTACTGAATTTAACTGCAGTGGTGTATCAGAACTTGAGACAGAGGATGTAGTCAGACATAATGAAACCCTCAGACAGTCAAGATCAAGTTATGGAATCAATCGACCATTAGGGATAATCATGTAGGGCTGGGCGTTATACTGCCAGTCAAAGGTTTTTGCACACTGAGATTTTCCACATTTGATTTTACAAAAAACCGTCCTTATTCTTCGCTAACCAATAAATGAACAGTATGTTCATCATTTCAGTACCTTTATTAGAAAGAAAATGTCATATCTTTGATTCCTCAAAGTAACCTCCTCTAGCAGTCATAACAGCAGAGAAAATTTGAGGCATTGTTTCTGCTAGGAACATTAAACACTGCACTGTTTCATGGGATGAAACAGTCTACTAGTGCATTTAAAGTTAAAGGACAGCCTAGAATTTGACTCTGCCATCACCACAGAGCCAGTTCATAGGATGTCAGACATGCACTGTTACATACTCTTTCTATGTTATAAAAGAAACTTGTTTTATTTGACTTACATTTTCATTTATAGTTGTTCACTCAACTTTCCAGTGCTTAACTGGGAAAAAAAGCCTGCGGTTTATGAAATAAATGGAAAAGTGGTAAAAATCTGTGGTCTGCAAAAACATTTGACTGGAGGTGTATATTGATGCAATATCATATCTTGGTAATAAACATTCATATTGCTTGAATATCGTATCACCGTGAAGCCGAAACAACTTTTCTTGCATAATTAGCTATTATGATGCAATGTTTTTAAACAAATTGCATCAATGTATGAGACTTGATGATGTAATTTATCATTATACCCATGACATGGTCCCCTAATTGTTAGTAAAACAATTTGTTCATCATAATCAAAAAACTCAAAACCTCCTGTCATTTTTTGCTGTTTTCTAGATCATGATAAATATTGATACTGTGCAAATATTGTTGTATAATTTTTAGGGCATATTACCCAACCCCAGAATCACGTACAATAGTAAGGTGACAGCACTAAGTGATTGCCAACAAAAATTGTGAGGTCAGAGCCCATCCTCCATTTAGGATTTAGCTACAGGCAGATCTTTATAGGTGCGTTTTTGTCTGGGTTTAGATATATGCATTGATATAATTTCCCCATTTCTGGAGAGATTGGTCACAGACATTTGTCATCCTGCTGCTATGATCCCTGCTAATTGCTGCTGACTCTCCGGTTTTGGTGGCTGGCTTTCTGAGGTGACCCTCCTCGGGGTCAGTACCGACTCGCTGTGCTGCAGCCTGCAGCTGCCAACCTCTCTGCCTGCCGCCCCGTCTGCAGGCACATTCGAGCTGACAGCTCCCAGCGGCCAGCCCAGCGGAACCGTCGATGTGACCCTGGAGTGGAGACGCTCGTACTGCCCTCCCCCCAGTGTCTCCGTACCCACGTTCTTCGCCAAAGAGACTCCTGAGAAATTGGTCGCCGTGGAGGAGAGGAGCGGTGCGCCCCGTCCCCCGACTCCATCTGGCCTGGAGGTAAGGGGCCCTGTCAGTTCACACACCCTCACCGGACTCCCGGCTTTTCACCGTGGGCCAAGGACATGCAGTCCTCTGCCCCTGCAGATGTGAAAGGAGCGATTGAAGAGGATGAACAGGTGCAGAGTTAAAAACATATGCATCTTAAAATATATTTACATTTAGCAGACATTTTTGTTCAAAGCGATATACAAATGACCCACATGACAAACATACTTTTGTCAAGAAGTCAAGTAGGCATATGTGCAGCTAGGCTGAGCTTCCAGTTAATGCCCTGGTACAGCTAGGCTGAGCTTCCAGTTAATGCCCTGGTACAGCTAGGCTGAGCTTCCAGTTAATGCCCAGGTACAGCTAGGCTGAGCTTCCAGTGAATGCCCAGGTACAGCTAGGCTGAGCTTCCAGTGAATGCCCAGGTA
>JAODUD010000019.1:1161434-1172619 GCA_026784285.1 Stomatorhinus walkeri | reverse complement strand
CCTACTTCACGGAAATTCAGTTATCGCGGTCGGCCTTGGAACCTATCTCCCGCGATAAGTGAGGGATTACTGTACAGGTGTAAGCAGTATTAGAGCAGTTTTTGGAGAGATGCATGACTTTAATCGACTTAACTGCTGCACAAGTAGCACTCAACATCTGAACTGATTTTTTCTGGCCTTTTTGGATGGACGAGCTTGATTATACCCGTTTAATGAATATGTGATTTAAAAAATGAGTAAAAATACTCTGTATGTCTATTTTGCTTGTTACACAAACTGCAACACGAGTTTAGAAGGTCAATGCTGATGTATGGCTTGAAAGAACAAGCTCCACGCTGATTTGACCTGGGAATGGACCCTGATGTTTTTCACCTGTTGTACTTCCACAGGCATTGACCCCTCAGCTGAGACAGCGAACTTTGTTGAAGGAGAAGCTGAGCGGGAAGAAAGTGTCCTTCATGGATGACACGCCTGCTGAGAGTATAGTAAGACCACTGAGTCTCAAAAGGGACTCGTATTGTTTTTCTGTAGAGTGACACTTCAGTAATTAAAAGAGTTAAAGAGTTAACAGACCAAAAATATCTTTCCGCGCTATTAAAACATTAGTTAGTTTTTCTTTTATTATCTCGAACCCCACAAAAATGCAGTGCCACGATTCGGTTACATTAACAGCTGCTTCAGCTTTAATATCATTGCTGTTAAAAAGCGAAGCCCTCCATTCTGCATATTGTCCAACATCTCGGCTTATTTGTCATGAGATGCTTTGCCCTGGGCAGCACTTGCCACTGTACCCACGGCAAGCTTCTCGCGGTTTGGACGCACAGACTGACGCAAGCGAGGGATTAAGTTGTTTGTTCATCTCAGAAGTGCTTCAGAAGTGAAGAATGTCAACATGACCACCCGTGGTAAAAAAATAAAATAAAATTTAAGTGGCAGAATTATGTCCTCAAGGAGCGGGAAATGGAAATCCGCTCTTCTGTTTGTTCCCGTGAAAAAGGTGCCAGGACAGAGTCCACCCGCTTCTGCGGAGGGTACATCTGCACACGAGACCCTGGGCGTCAACCCGCTGCACGAGGTGCTTTAACATTCAAAATTTAAATGTTTCTGATTTCATCAGCAATCCTGAGGGACAAGAGATGAAAGGCGTGTAATCACGCATCTCTTGGCTTGTAATTCTCTAACCAGTAAGTAGTGCCCATTTTTTAATTTAGAAGTTCAGATTTAAGCATCAACCTAACTGCACAACAGCAGTGTTTTCCTATTATACCCATTCTAATGGCGTCATTGTAGTTCCTCTTGATGTAGGTCACATTTTGTATGCATTTTATTTTTTCTGCCTTCCTCAGAATTTTTTTTTTTTTTTTTTTACTATCATCATAGTAATGCAGCTATAAAAATCTGTACTGATAAGTTTCTGCTTCTGGTTGACCTTGAGGACACCGAGTCACACAGGGGAGCTGAAGAGGAGGACGATGAGGAAGAATCGCATGTTTCTGAGGGGCAGCTGGCCACTGCCAGCTCTACCTCCACCTCCCAGGAGGCAGACATTTCAGAGGAGCTCCTTGCACTAGACCAAGGTAGCGATCATGGACATCTAGCCGGTGCTTTCATCACTTTGAGGTTCTTTTCTTCCTTCCTTCTTTCCTTCCTTCCTTTCAGAGTCTCCGGCAGAATGCTCAAATACATGAAGACACTCTATCGACCCCTGCACCATATTCTGTTTTTGTTACAAATCAAAATAGTTAGTCCTTCAGTATATATTTTGGCCAGGAAGTAGTTCAGTCTGGGGGTGTTTCTCAGTATGCATACATGTCCGTAATTGTGTCCTCATCTGCCTGTTTTATATCATCTTCCATTGCTGTGGACCAGCTCTGAGTCTCACAGCTTGTAGTGGAGGTCAGCCTGCTCCCTGCCACCCCAGCACCTCGTAAGGCATCTAATCTTTATTTTATTTATTTAAAAGTCTTGTCTTTTTGTCTTTGTAGAGGGGGAAGATGCGCTGGCTACGGATCTTACTGAGTCCGTGCAGTCCGACAGCGATGATGGCATCGTGGCTGGGCAGACTGTCCAGGGAAGGCTGCAGGTCAGTCGAATGCCAGCCCACAAGCTGGCTTTATCAGGGGTGCGGGGGCACTGGGTTATTGTCCTGTGTGCAGAACAGACAGGTCGCAGAGATGCATTTCAGCATCTCCATTATGAAAATACACATCGCCAGGCTATAGCTTTAGAAGAAAAAAGAAATCAACCCCATTCTTTCCAAAATGACGACTTGTATTCATTTCCACAAAGGGATTTGAGGTAAACATCACAGATGCCTCCGGCCGCTGAAAACCTAGGAAATAGAAATAGCTGGTTTTTATTATTTTATTTCACTTTATTTTAATAGCTGCTTCCCTGTCTGTCTTTGATCAAATGTGATGAAAATTCAAGAAATGACATTTGGAATAAAAGATTTCTTGACTCAATTATGTTTGTGCTGTGGAACCCAAAATGGCATCCAGAGGGCAGAATTTTAAAGTTGCGAGAGAGAATCCTGTTCTCTGTGCAAGTATGTGGCCCCTGGGCCTACGGTCTAGGCTAGCTCCTGGCTTCACCTTTGCTGCACAAGTTTATCGTCCTTTGCAGAATTGTGCAGCTTGGCCCCTTAAGTTAAAATACTGTTATTGAATATGCAGAATGAAAGTTATTAGAATTCTTTTAGCCCGACTAATCTTGAGGTAGCAACACTGTTCTTCGTTGCATTTGAATACATTTTTGAGCTTTTCTTGCGTCTTTTTCGTTCTGTGAAGCTCTCTGACATTGGTTGAAATGACCGTGGTTCTTTTGAAGATCCTGGGCTGGGACAGTAACAGCATTGCTGTTCCTCCCTGTGTTGCTGCCATAGAACATCTAAGGGGTACTGGCCCTGAAGGAAATGTCCCAGGATCCCCGCCGTGCACATATAAAATGAAAAAATAATATCTACCCCCTTTCTCACACCATTATAAGTCCATTAACTGTGGCAATGTGTTTATAATGGAGAAGATGAACTTATTTGAGTGGAAAATAAGGGCTTATGGCTGCCTTTCATAAAAGGCAATGACTTCAAAGTTGGAAGGAGATCGGCATGCTCATTCTCAAACTACAAACACTTAATCCGTGCTTTCAGTTCTGGCCCCAGGTGAGTCTCTAAGCCGGGAGGTGATGGGAGAGCACCGGCCTTGACTTCTGCCGAAGGGGAAGATAATTGAGCTACATGTCGTAGCTCACCAGAACATCTAAGATGCTTTTAGCAGAGGAGCAGCCGGTTTGGCAGCATGATGCATTTGGCCCTCGATGTGGCCAATCACGGCGCTCTTTCCCTCAGTATGGAAAGTAACTACACGAGCGGCTTCAAATATGAATGTTCAGCCACGATGTTCGAGGTCCTCTTGGAAAAAAAATTGCAAAGCCAGAATAAAATAAAGTGAATTTAAAGAGTTTCATCAGAAATATGTTTGTCTTTGAGACTGTACTATACATTGGTGTCCTTCATCCCATTGAATAGTGTAGGAACACTGAATATACTGACTGTTTGGAAAGTGTGTTGGTATTCCGTGTGACCTGTCTCTCTCCATCCCAATTAAAAACAGCTGGCTGAAATTGGAGCTGCGAAGCTGGTTGTCTGGTCTAGTATTGATTTAGTTCTTCTGAAGTCGTTCTAAAACCAACCTAAGTGCAGGGGAAAAAGTCTACCTCGGCACAGCTCCTTTTTACATACAATGCCTATTGTTCCCGGTTGGGAGGCATCGCTCAAATTATGACAGAGAGATTTTTTAATGTCTTTTCTCCTGCATTTATTATTGTGCCCTCACCCTTAATTCTGCCGTATGGCCAACAGCAGGAGTCTGATGGCTCTTGGAAATGCAGAATTTGAAACTTTTTTTTATATTAAATGATTATTGTATCGATCGTAAAGACCCATGTGGAGTGATGGTGGGCCCAGCCTTTCAGCACACGTTGACGTCTCCAAGGTGCCTGACCTCAAAGCCATGTGCCCCTTGCACTGATATGGTCTCTTTGAAAAACAGCTTCAAATGGTTACATTCAGACTAGCTCAATGGTTGTTGTTGATGTCATCGTAATTTTTAATAATGACGACAAACACAATCAGAGATTACATAAAACTATTCATTTGTGATAATCATATGTTTTATGCAGCAGATTTGCAAAACCTTGTTTAAAAAAAATAAGAAAAACAACTTGGATGTTAAGGACTTTTTTTGAACTTTAGCCAGTCAGTGGGTCAAAATTAAACCTCTTGAATCTTTGACGCTCCTTGGTATTCAGATTGATATGTATCTGTTAGCTTTGGCAGTTTTGGCTGAGTAAATGATTAACTTGAGAGAGGATTTCCTTGGAAGTTAACCTGCAGTATTTAATGGGCTTTACAATGGCCTCAGGTTATGTTTTGAGTCAGGCTAGCCAACAACATATATAGGAAAGCTAATGTTGAATGTGTCTTATTCACTTTTTAAGATGCGCACATGAAATAATAAGATGATTAATGCTGAGGGTGTGCATGGACGTGCGCTACCTCCATCCTGCGGGGGTTTGGGATCCAGGCCCATGTTCCTGCAGCCCGCCCCCCCATCCGACTAATTCCCTACTAAATAGCCACCCAGGCCCATTCATTTGTCTTGGCCCAAAATAATTCTAATGTGAAAAGGCCTAATCAAAGTGAGATATTACTTACTGGCTTATATTGGCAAACACCTTGCACAGATGGCCCGTGTCAGTATTAGGTGTGTGGGTTTAAAATAAATACATTTACATTTACATTTACAGCATTTGGCAGACGCTCTTAGCCAGAGCGACTTGCATAAGTGCTTTAAGACTTCACAATGAATTTCCTCCCGATACTAGCTCAATAAAACCAAGACTATGTATGCCATCGACAATACTCTGTTGGGAAAATTTTTGTATTTTTTTTTTATTTTTTTATTTTTTTCGGAAGAGAGCTCAGAAAATACCGGGAGTGCTAGTTGAGGTATTTCCGGAAAAGGTGCGTTTTAAGTCGTTAAGTGCGTATAAATAAGGAGGGGGCCTGACTCAACAGGTGTGTAGTGGGAAGCCTGCTCTACATGCAAAGTTTGTGTGGAAAGTTTCTTCCACTTCTTTTTGGCTTGAATACAAAGGCAGTCATCCAGAGGCGTTAAAGGTACAGCCACTCCGCTCCCAGTCCAGAGTGCTCTCTTTGTACTTAGTCTTCTCTGTAATGGCACACGGGAATTTTAGCACCTGGGTCACGTCACATGCGCACAGTTTGGGCCGACCCAGTTATCACCGCACTTCAGAGCTCGGCGCCAAGCAGGTTTTACATTGGGCACATTGGTCTGTCAGCTCCATTGAGGCTGATGGCTGGCTCTTAACTGGGAGTAAATCTTCAAGGGATAATGGAAAATGAAGATAACATGGAAGTTTGGAAACTTGCCCATCATTTTTTCATATATACGTTCACACTATTAGAAATTATTCATTAAAAGTCTTTTCTGCCCTGTAAAATGGACAAACACTTTCCCCAAATGTCTCACCTTCTAACCATAATTATATTCTAGGAACCTAGTTCATGGATTTGACCTTTGACCTTCAGGTATCTGACCACTTATAAGCCAGGGACCTTGAAAGGGACATCTACCTGGGAATACACATTAGCTTTTTCATTTGTGTATCTCAGTGTGCGCATGCTGTGAAAACTAACTTCATTGCTCACATAACCCAGTCAAGCACAGTACAGAAATGTTTAGGTTCACTTTGTCGCTCACTTCCTTTGTGTTGCACATTCAGTGTTTCCATGGGTCAGTTACTGGGAGTCCAGGATCGCCCCAGGTATGCGACACTATTGTTCTCCAGTAGGTTAGTGTGACAGCAAGTGGATTCCTCACAGACGCATAACACTGTCCCAGAAGGGGAGTGTTGCTGGTTATGGGATGGAAAGACCCGCTCTGATTGTCAGCTGGTTTGGAACACTGCGTGGGAGACGATGCATTTAGGAGACAGCTGGCCATTTGACAGTTGTGCAAAGTGCTGATTGGCTGGGGACAGGACTAAACAGGGAAAGGCCAGCACTGACATCTCTAAAGAGCTTGAGGAAAGAACTAGTGTGGGTCTCTCTCTCATGCACTAATGCAGGGCATGAGAGATTGATAGCTAAATCAAGTAACCTTTCTATTTTTCATATCTATCATACCCAGATTTGAATATGAAAGGACCTTTTTCTTTGCCACTCAAAGATCGTCACTTTAAAGGCATTTGGCAGTCATTTGATTTCTCGGGCTTTAGAGGGGAGGAAAATCTACTAAATATTTCATATGCCATGCTAATCCCTGTAATATTGCATGACTAAAGCGACCTATGTGAATTTTTCTCCCTGTTAGATGAGTAAATGTTAGTGGAACCACTGAATCATAAAGTGGCTATATTAAAAATTGGTGTTTGAATCCCATTAAAAGTATCTTCCAAACATGAAGCATGTTATTGCATTGTCTAAATAAGAGACTAACACAAGGGGACTTAGGAAGCAATGTAATGCTCAAGGTCTTGAGAACTGCATTCTGGTACCGTTTACTGGACTGTGTGGGTTTGGGTCGGGAATGTTGTGTATCTGTCTGCAAACTGAGGCAGCTCAGCTTCATGTTGCTGGATGGTAAAAAAAAAAATAAAAGTTACCTCGTTCATTTTAAACCAACATACAGCAGAGCAGACCTAAGGCGGAAATATGGTCCATCGGTTTGGAGCATGACCTGAATCTGAATGGATTCATGATGAAAACATGCGCAGATAATTGAGGGTGTCAGCTCACCTCCAGATGTGCGCTGACCATCTCTTCCTCGCTGGCCAGCTGTCCGACCTGCGGCTCATTCTGTCCGCAGCTCAGCCCCCTCTCTAAACGGGCTGCAGAGGCAGGGCTCTAACAAGATCCGTCGGTATTCCAGCTCATTTATGACCTCAGCAAGTCACATGCCGATCGTTCATCCCCAGGTATCTGGGAAATGAGGGTTTGAAAACCATTTTTGGCGTCTTAAAAGAATGCAAGAATGTTGCCCTAGTTACTTTCTTATAACTTGTATTGTGGATATTCATGTTTTTAAAGTCTTTTTTTTTTTTTTGCTTCCTGATGCTGTACTGTGTGATTTTGTTAAATGTAGGGTTGTGTTCCAAACCAACCTTCCCGATGACCGTAAAACAGTGCCGTTTATAAAAGCTGTAGACCTGCGGTGTGTGTGAGGACTGCACTGGCTGTTTCTGCAGCTGGGTTCCTCCTCAGCCTCTCTAGTCTGGGCTCAGCAGATGCCTGATCCCTGTATTCTGGCTGCCTACACGCTGCTGGATGGGGTCTACTTCTGGTCTGAGGCGAGTCTTCACAAGCTGAAGCACTGCTTTAAATTAGAAGCGGCTTTTCGGTTTTGATGTGGGGGGGCAGATGTCAAAGATGTGCCATATGGCTGTGAAATGTAAAATCTCGGGAAGGACACAGCTGTCTTTGTGTCCGTCACCGAGCGTGACTGAGGTGGCGCGCCGTGGGCTGCGGCGTGTAGACGGTCGCATGTTATTTCAGCTTTGTTTAAATCTGGGCCTTTGGTGAGAGCCCTAGCCCCACAGGCTCTGTCTGGAGGAAGGTGTGGAGAAGCCCAGTGCTGCAAGGGTGCCTGGCTAATCAGCGCTGGGTGCTACAGACACCCTCCTGCATCACGCCATTGAACCAGTGACCAACACCTCCCATAGCCGTGCCGGCATCAAGGGCGCAGCAGAGCCAGATTCCTTGGCAGAACTAGGGGGGGCAACCCTTTAAAATTATGCAAGGTACAGGGGGCTGGAAGCCTGAGGTGATGTTTTATCAGGGGGCACATAATGGCATTGAGCACGTGCTCAGCAAACAGCCAGTAGCAGAGCCTATGATTAACGAAGCCGGTGTTGATGGGGTAGAGAACGGGGAGCCCTGCGACCCTACACCCCGAGAAGGGGGATGACGGCGTGCCGCCACCAGAGGGATCGCTCGCACATCGCACGTGTAATTCTCGTTAAAGGAGATAATCAGAGCTGCTGAGAATTTAATTAGACATAACAGGCGTCACTTTCACGGGGCCGGACATGGCGATGGATCCTTGAAGCCTCTGACAAATAATTTGCACAGTCTGATGTTCGTGTTCGACAGCTAGACTCCCGGCAATTAACCTGGAGCGGGCAGCGCCACTGCACCGAGCCCCGTTTGCCGTCAGCCCCCGGCCCGGCGTCGCAATTACGGTGGACTTGCGCCTGAAGACGAGCGAAGCTGACAGGCGTGTGGCGCCCGTGCGAGCAGGCAGCTATGATCAGCCCTGAGTGACAGGTTCGCGTCGCAGGTGCCGTCAGTGCTGTCATCGCAGGGTGCGGACTGGGTGGCCCCTTACGCACACGCTCAAATGCATCTAACAAATAATAACAGCACCGAAGCTAATGGTGCATTTTTCATTATAATAAAACCTCTCTTGTCGCACCGCATGTTTGGTTTTGTCCCGTATAAGAGCTGCCTCCCTGATTTGTTGTTTCTCTTTTGTTGCGATACTGCAGGCCTATTTTCATCGATCAGACACGTGTTACCGCTGACATGCTTCCCGAATTGCGCTCCCATGCGTCAGTAGTTGCTACATTCTGCATGTGACCCACACCCCTCTGCCTCTCCATACAGATACCATTAATATTCCCTTAGGGTGTCCCTGGTTCCCAGCACTCTATGCCAGAAGGACCTGTGTTCTCCCCAGGTTGCGATTCACCGTTCTTGCCTGTGCTGACTCATACCCGTGTCTCTTCACAGCCATCAGAACGAATCCGCATCGAGATCACGTCCCTGAGGCTGGCACGGAGCTCCAGGGTGTCCTCCGATGATACTGTGTCCCGGCTGTTCGTAGAGTACCGTTTCCTGGACGGGCCCTCGGTGGAGACGCCGCTGTCTTTGCCCAAGCCCCGGGCTGGCCAGAGTATCTACTACAACTACAGCAGCGGTAAGGCCACAGCAAGCGTGAGACCATCCTCCCTTAACCATCCTGTCTGGATGTCCCCTTAGTGCTCCTCACAGCTGGTGTCAAGGTAAAGAATCAATTATCGTTCTCTCTCTCTCTGTCACCGGGGCCTAATTAAAACTCTTCAGACAGGTAATTCAGCCTCAGCAGGCTATCCTTCTTAATAAGAGTAAGATCTGTCAGAATGACAGTCAGTGGTGAAATGAACGTTCATTGGATTCAGCCCCTGTTTAAAAGCCGTAAGGGGCATTTTATATATTTAATCAGGTTTTTTTGTGTGACCTCGTTCTGATTTGGACTCTCCTGGCGTGGTGAGGTAGCACCGTGGCCTGATCCCTCCGAGACTGGGGGGGCCGAATGTGTGCTGCTTGTATGTTCTGCCGTGTCATTATGGGGGTTTCCTGCTGGCCCCTCCGACTAAGTAGATGCTTTAAGGTACCCATTAATTTATGCTATCAACCAATATTTACAGTTTTTTGCCATGGAAAAATGACAAAGATCATCATCTTTAGTGTCTTATGAATGTTAAATCCTCCCAGCTCAGAGCCCAGAATAGTAATAGTGGTATCTTTGGGGAGTAAATGATGAAAATCAAGCTTTATTGCCGGAGGATAACTTAAAGTGGCAGAGCGGGGTGGCCTGACCTTTGTGGCACGGCAGACAGTGAGCTTCCTGCTCCCCGCAGCACATCTGTGCTGTAGTGATTCTGCAGACAGCAGCGTGACTAACCAGAGACCTGTCCCGGCTTCTCGTCGAGCCACCCCACCTGTCAGGACTTCCCCCGGACCTTTGATATCGGTCCTGTAGCGGCTTGTGATGGGTAATTTGGTTGCTGCGACGCAGCATCGCTTCCCTGATATCCCACCTCCAGACAAGGCTGGGGGGGGGGGGGCGGTAGCAATAGAATCGTTGCTGTTGTCAGAGAGAACAAGTTCGCTGCCACACAGCATCATTATGATGGGCTCCCCGGGCCAGAGAGACGATGTTAAGTCCCCTCCGGCAAGCTACGGCGGAGGCAGCCGGTTTGTGCCGAGCAGGCTGCCAGCATCATTAACGGGGGATGACAGTTTATCCGGAGCGCTGAGCCTAACGGCTGGATCGCTGACAGCGTGAGCGCCGACCTGCCAGGCACGATCGGCGGGGCGGCAGAGAGCAGAGCCAGACCTCGAGCCCTGGGCTTAGAGTCAGTGAGCAGGCAGGTGGGGGGGGGGGGGGCATTCTTTGTAAACGCTTTGAAATGTCACGCCGTGCACAGTGAGTGACCAGGCCATTCGTCCTGACAGTGATTCACGTGGACGCACAGAATAACAGGGCGAGACGGGACCTCCTGCGCTCCGCAATCCGGGGGGACACCAGGCAGCTGCAGAGGTAAGCAGCAGCGACAGAATGCCGAAGTGAATGTTCACCCACCACCTGTCTGGTCTGTAATAGGGAGGCACCCGGCCCAAGTGGGCAGGACACCACCCCTCTCTCCATGCCCCCCGATCCTGAGGGTATGTCCTGTCTCTTGGCTCAGTACTGCTAGCCGCCTCTTGCTAACAGGACCTTTCAGACTCTGCTTAAACTGATTTCCCCAGCTGGTTTCATCATATTTTAAATTTGACATTTACTTTGCTCCGAGCCTATTGGCATTTTAGGTGCAATTAAATAATTTAATATCGATTAATGAATTATCAGGCTGCATAGTACACATTTCCATACAAGTTCCATACAGCTAATGAAGATAGTGAACTACCTCACTCAAGGGGACAACAGCGGTGTCACATTGGGACTTGACCTCAAGCTGTCGTGACACCCGCTGTCCTATTAATTAAAAGTTACCTTAAAACCCTGGGACAGCAGCCTTCAGAGGTCAGGGCTGGCCAACCCTACAAAGTCAATTCCATCAGTTACGCCTCCATTTGGCCATTTGTAAATTTTGCTTAACTCGCCATTAAGTGCATTCTTGACAGGTGTGAAAATGCCACCAGGGGGCGATCTAGCTGCCAGAAAATGGCATTGGTAGCGCTGTTGACGTATGCGAGCTACACCTGAATTTGATGTATTTATTTTTTTGTTCTGAAGAAGTTTGAATCCAAACCTATTTCAACCGGGAAGATGGTGGCGCAGGAGGTAGCACTATCATTCGGCAACTGTAGGGTTGCAGGTTCGAGCCCTGGTTCCTCCTG
>JAODUD010000019.1:1145812-1156507 GCA_026784285.1 Stomatorhinus walkeri | reverse complement strand
CGCCGAACGTGGCGGGTGCAGTCCAAAGCAGGACCCCCCCCCCCCCCCGGTTGAAGACCCTAGAGGTTGATCTTTAACATCTGTGATGGTGATATTCTAACCCAAAACTGAGGGTGTAAATCTACAGACCGGGCTACTCCCCCTCAGAGAGCTTATAATGTAAATGGATAAATACTGCATTGTTTTCCTGAAAGGTCGGGCCTCCCAGGCTCTGGAGTACGGAGGACCTCAGACGCTTTGTTGTACTGTTGTACTTGTTTGGGGATGTAGCCAAATTTATTGTATCAGAGATTCAGGATGAGGAACAACATACGTTGCTGTATGATTTGTAGCTCTGTCATGTCAAATTCCCCACATGCTGAAGATTGCAAATGTGATTTTCGCAGAGCTGGCTTACGGTGGGGTCAGACGGCAGTGGGCTGGTGTGGTTACGTAGCAGTTATGAGCTCCGAGCTCTCCATACGCTCCCCCTTATAGTCTCCAGGAGCCTCAGTGGTGGCATGTCATTGAAGCACTAAGCACCACTCCTTCCGGAAGGTGTGACGCAGCCTCTCCAAGCTGAGATGAGGAGCTGGCTGCTTTGACGCCACGCAGCACGGATGGTGACAAAGCGAGCACCAAGTGGGACGCATTCCTATTTATGCGCTGTCACTGATAATATCCTCAAGCATCTATTCTGGCATTATACTGTAGGATCGTGCCCAAATGAATAGGGGCCCTCACATGCTCCTTAGTACAGGCAGCAGGAAAACGAGATGGGGGCGAGGGGGTTATACACTGGCTGGATTGTGATTTTACACATTATTCTGACGATAGGTTCCATGACACGCAGGCATTTACAGGCCGGGCACATCATGAACACAATGACGGACACCCCCCAAGGCCTGCTGATCACGGATCGCATCAGTGTCCTCGTCCGCAACCACGCCCCAATGAAATAAGGCCTCTGGTTGGAATGCTCTTAAGACGTTCGTGGATTCAAAAAATAACTTTCCTGTCACGACAATCGTTGTGTGCTTCAGGCGACAGAACTGCAGCGGCATCACTAATGATGGGCTTAGAAAAACCGAAAGGAGAATCTGATCGTTATCTCGAGGATGCCTAACGAGCCGGTCCTGCTTAATGCTTAGCTGCTTATTTTCCCTCCAAGTCTCCAACTGATGATTTTGTGTAGTCAGACAACTCTGGAAAGGAAGAGGATCCAGTATGGGCTCTGTGAGAGGTGTATCATCGGGGTCCTGTCATATTTATCAAAATAACAAATGTGTACTTAAGCCCATATAGGAATTGCATTGTATCCCATAATAAGACTCTATATAAAACTAAATAATACTGTATATAAAACTCTGTTTCCATTTTCCACCTTATTAAACAAAGCCTTCTTTTGGAGAAATACTATATAAGTGACCTGTCAGCCATTTTCCCGTTTATTGTGCCTGTTCCCATCTAAATGAAATTAGAATATGCGACTTAAGAATGGAGAGGGAAGCACATATAAGAGACAGTGCTGTCAAAACACGTTAATAATTGAAAATGTAGCTCTTCTATCCATTCAGGAATTATTTAGCAGGCTGACAGAACAATGTTTCTCCATCAGCGAAGGATGATGTGTTGCCACCTGAGAAATGCACACCAATGAGACGCCCCAGGTGGAGATGGGAGCTCGTGTCGCACTGCTGTGCGGGCGCCTGCATGGACAGTCACTCTTCGTGTGTTTGGTCTGTCTGCTCGTAATGCTTACACGTTGTTTTACCGCTGAGTCATTTTTTTTTCTTTCAGACGTTACAGTCCAGTCAGTGTATGTCTGCAATGTTGAATGTATAGTCTGCTGTGACTGATTCTGCTGTATAAAAGGATGCAGAACTAATCATTTGTGCTTTGAAACATCATCAATAAGAATCCAGCTGAACTTTTTAAATATTTCTAGGTGTTTTCATGGAAGTGGTAAACCCGGAAATGAGGCTGACTGACCATTAGTCACCCCAAAGGCCAGTAACCTGTACTCTGTCCTAGGCTTCTGGACATAAGCTGTACACCCTCACTAGTGCTGGAGAAGGTCGCCTGTGTAGATGACGACACAGTTGGTGTTCAGCGTCTATGGAATGAGCCGTCAGCAGCAGTGCTTGTTTGATCATCTTTATCTGGTATGTTTTGCCTTTCTCCAATTGCATCGCAGATTTATTCCTCTACATAAACATTTATTGTTGCTCGCCTGAACCAATGAGAAGTTTTCGTTGTTAAACCCTACAGTAACCTGAGAAACTTAGCCAAGCTTAAACGGAAACCAACCTGAATGTGTCTGGTCAGCTCATCTCATCTGCAGCAGACTGGCCTTCTCTTTGCACTATTTTTAGGAGACCCAGTGACCCCCTCAGCCATGCGCAGGGGTTGCCGTGCTGTTATTTCGCAGCACAAAGCGTTTCTCCTGACGGTGTTTGGTCACGTTTATATTATCCCAGAGGGCCATGGGGCAGCCATTAACTCTGCTGCTTCTCATAACCAGAGGCAACAAGCAGCAACCAAAAGTCAACACAAGAAATTAAAACAGAAATAAAGCAATTTTTGGAACACAAGGATAGAGTTTTCACATGCGTTTTGCTTATAATCATTTAGTTTTAAGCTTCATTTAACTACTATGAGTTGCTGATCTCAGTTCAGTGTTATGGGGTGATGTGACCATTTTGGGGCACTGTAGACTGTAGATGTTGATTTTTTTCCCCAGAGCCTTTTTTTTATATGACGTGATCCATCGGGGAATGGCATTGTAGTGTCTGCTAAGTGTGCCAGTCAGAGACTGCGGAGAGCGGGTGCTTTGATCATGTGAGCAGTAATTGGGATCATTAGGACCACACAGAGGGCTGTGGGTGTAATTGGCTTTCGCAAGGAACAGCCCTCAGCCTTGCATCCAAACCGAATGCCAGGTCTTTGTTTTGACAGCCACCGCACGTCTCCTGGTGTGGCACAACGGCTTTTACGGGCCTTGGTGCCTGGCTATGGAAGAATAATTACCATATCTTTTTTTTCGTCTTTTTTTTTTGAGAATGCATTACGGGCGCGCGCAACAATTTTCGGTCAACTAAAATTACGGAGAGGTTTGGAAGATCTGTGGATGCAGGCGTTTATATACTGCACGGAGAAAGGCTGACCCCTACCGGGCAGCGGTGTTAAAAAATACGACCGTTTAAAAATACACAGAAGAATGTTTTGTGTGAAGTTGCACATGCATGTAGTGGCCTTTTGTGATACGTTCCGTATAACTGCGAAAAACGCCTGATGTTTTGTCTGAACTGAGCAGAGCAGAAAAGTTCGCCTCCTATGCATTTTAATTATACAGCACGCTCAGAAATCGTATACTAATAATAAAATCATTAAATAGTTTTGTGATAACGAATGTTACTTTTTCCCCCTGAAAACATATAAATGTTAGTATTTTCATCAAAGGGCATTATTTATTAAATATGAAATTAAATTGGTCTTCAAACGTCCTCGTGTTCGTTTGGTGTTACACGCTTTTCCATCCATTTCATTTTCATTCATTTAATTTCCATCCATTTCATTTTCAGTAACCGCTAATCCTCCATGATCCGGATCAGGAGCTGATTCGAAAGAAAAGCGGCAGAAGACAGCGCCCCGTTCTTGGGCACTACAAAGTAACTTAAAGCAATCTGGAGTGATTCTTCTGATTTTATCAGAGGACTGGAGTACCCAGGGCAAAGCAGACAGGCCAACATGAAGACTCATGCAGACTCGGCTCTGGGCCCACAAACTGCGGTAACTGGGGCTAAACCGATTGTCCCACACTAAACCACCATATGAGCTCCAGCAAATACGGGCGCAGACCAACAGATCGGTATCGCACAATGAAAGCACTTAAAGGGCATTTTCATTTTAGTGCCGAAGCACGCAATACTGTCTGGAAGTGATTATAAATATATTGGTCTTATGTTAGTCTCTTACATGTTTATTATGGTAATAACACGTATACATAATAAAAGTAAAGTAAAAATTTAAATTAAACAGCGTATTAAATTTATATACGTCTCCTGGTTCATTTGAATCAATAATCCGGAAAAATTGAATAAATCCCATCTGGGACATTCATTTACTTGAATAGTGATAATTTGAAATGAGTTTTGCTCTGAAAATATTAAGACAATATGGATGATTGAGCTTTTACAAAAACGGGAGATATGTGTATTGAGACATTTACATTTATAATTTTACTTTAATGAATGAAAGCACCCGCGTGGAAAGCAATCAGAAAAATTCAGGATTTGCTGACTGAAATGATTAGTAAAACTATTACCACAAACCCAAGAAAGCAGATTTTTAAACGTCGTATTTTACATTATGCATAGCTTTGATATTTTGAATGGCAGTCAGATGTATCCTGTCATATTTATAGGAAAAACGTCTGGAAAATTAAAATGGGATCTTGGGCCACTCAGTCAGACGCCTTTTTCTTTTTATGGTGATAGTGAGGTTATTGTGAAAACATAACGACGTTTTAATTTACAATGTTATCAAATATGGGGTATAGATTATTAGATTAATTCAAAATTCCTATGCATTTCTCATTAGCTTCTACGTGTGAAATTACGTGTTATACTTTTGAAATATCTTAACCTATTTAATTTGTAATATTTTAACAATATAACAGTCTTCTCTGAATTATACGTGAGCTGCACGAAGTCGACGAACAATGATAATTAAATGGTAGCGTTTCAGTATATTAAATAACCCGCTTGTTATATATGAAGGCCCTACATTGTCAGTTAGAAAACTGCGGTTTCTTGATCGAACTCGAGACACTCTAATTTTTAAAGTTAATTTAATGAGATAGGCAACTTACAGTAAAAATGCGGTACACAATAGTTTGGGGTGGCAACTGGTGGTCTTCACCTACAGCGTGTCCATATTCTCTCTTCCATCACTCTTAATGTACTGAATATTTAACTAACAGTTCATTAACAAATTTGAGTTTTTACTCGTTCCATTGGTTTCACTTAATATATTCCAGGCTTTTAATTTATATTAAAACAACCCTTTATTTAAAGTAGTCTGGAAAAACGCTTTTTTTCTTTCTTTTTTAAAATGAATTCCAATGTGCCTAATAAATAATGTTTGCAATTTATGGAATTTGGAATAACATATGGTGTGCAAATGGTTATGCGGGTTATGCGACGGAAGAAATCCAATAAAAAGACAAAAGTCTTCAGCGTGAGGGTTATTTCTATATTTTTTCTGTACCACAGGAAAATTCTTATCTTAGAGCGCCCTCTGCTGTCAAGGCATTTTTTTTCATAATCGAGGGGCAACATATGTGTTTACCTATTTATTTATTCTCTAAAGGTACTTGCCCTCTCCTAATTTATTATTTATTTTATTTCCCTCAACGCTTCTAGGTCACCGACTGCGTGACAAAGCGCATAGCTATAGCCGTCATTGAGCGATCCTCGCTGATCTGACCCTCAGAGCCTATTCTGAGTAATTGGCTTTGAAGACACATAAAAGGCAATGTTTTCGCAGAGAGTCATTCTCCACCATGCCGACAAACTAACCGCCTAAACGTTTTGCCTAATGAAGGCTGGTGAGACTGCACGCGGTGCCGTCCGCATTCAGATCTATAGGCAGCAGGTGCGCCACCCGGATACACGGAAAGACTGGAGCCTCCACAGGACACGCCAGTCAGGCGGGGCTCCCGGCACATAGTGTCCACCGGTGTACATTCGCACACACTTCATCCGTGTGCTCGAATAAAGCAAAGCTCAAATTAGGAACAGTGCAAGTGACCGGTAAATATTCTAACGTGCAGATAAAACTTTAGCTCCAAAGTGAAACCAAATAAAGGAGAAACCTGATATTGTATCCTTCCAGTGAGAGCGTAAACTGCATTGGACTGGCGAAGGATGACATGCATTTTAGTCTTACTGGAAATAATTGAGTTCGAATCTGAAATCTTCAGTTGAGCACTTAAGTCACATTAGGCATCTTTATTTGAAGCAGTGTCCTGAAGAATTATATGCGCGTCTAAAGTTTGTGGCACTTTCTTTGGCGGCACTACTCAGCTACTCATGAATGGATCTTGTACAACTTAAGTGAAAGAATAAAAGTATGTCTGTTTGTCTGATTTACAGGTGTGTCACTTAAGAAAAAAATGATCCAACACAAAAAGGGCAAAAAGTACTTTTTTTGTAATGGATCACATAAAGTGTTAAGAATGGTCTGTATTTTTAAATTGTCAAGCTACAAATAACCACAGTTCACTACTTATACATTTGTTACATTTACAACAGTTTTCACACACACGCACACACACGCGCACACACACCTTTCATATAAAATATACAGGCACACCTGCAGCACAGTCCACTGAAAGAAGCTGTTGTTTATTTCCAAGTTAAAATTGCATCTGTATTCAGAATAAAACTCTCTGCAGGGCTGCCTTGTTCAAGACGGCAGGCCAAGCTGGGGTTTTGGAAGGTTCCACCCACAGAGTAATTTTCATAAATTTAATTTCCAATCCATTCTTCTTTTATTAGTTTGGATGTTATTAAATGAGATTGCTTCATCTTAATATATTTCATGGGCCTGGAAATTTGGCTGCGAGCTGTTATTCAAATCCAATAACATACCCTGTATTTTGTGCACAGTACTAATAAATGTCAGCGTGTGATATATTTGCAAGCAGCCCTGACCCATCCATCACAGCTCTCTGCCAGGCTCCTGATACCCTTTAAGTGAAGAGCCTCATCTCACTCGTTCTCCTTTGCACCCCAAAAACATGAGAGCTCTGGCTGAAAGAGGGTCACCACCACTCCTGCTCAGGGTAAGGGCCTGCCACACTGGCACGCTGTCATCGTTCAAAGGCAGCCGACGTGGGTAGCTGTGCTAGGATCTGCTTCTTGCGAGTCTCTGTCCCGCGGAAAGGACGAGACCTCTGCTCTGAACGAGATCATTAAAGCCATTCGGGTCTGAACATCGTTTGCTTCTTATTTCTGAAACCAGTCCTGCTATTTGAACCACTGCAACAACAAGCTAGTTTCCCCCAACTCCTCTCTGCTATCTGATTAGAACAAATGGCCCATAGAAAACTTAACATTAGAGAGAAGCGCAATACTATCTAATACCATCTACATGTAGCGTAAATATGGGAACTTAAGCAGTGGGCTGTAGGTTGAATACTGTTATCCTTGCTAATAGGTCCAATATGCTAATCCCATGCCCAAGGTGTGCCCCCCCCCGACCCCCTTGGTGATTATACATCAGACGCCCCACTGTTTCGGCAGGCCGCTGCTTCCCTAGGCCGACCTCCCCGGCTGTAATGTTATCAAGGCTTTTAACACCAGTCGCTTCATCACACTCACATCTGCAGACGTCCAACACTTGTCACTGTCAATAACCTGGCACTAATACAAAGACGAGTCTCTCATTTGGTTTAATAAAATCTCCTGCTTATTTGCACTGCAGTCATTATGGGACCATGATTGCTGCATAGAGGTGTAAGGAAAAGTGTGGCCTGGGGGAATAAAGAAGCGCTATTGCTATATGAGTGCTGTGTATGTATATTTTTCTCTCCTCAGTCAGTCATTTTCCAAAAATGAATATTGCATTTCAATTCAGCTCTGGCTCACTTATGCAGCTTAATGTTGTTATTACCTAATATTGGGACGAGGAGTCATTTGTCCTTACGTTTTTATGTCTTTGCCGTCAAGGCAAATTTCATTGGAAGCTGCCACGTGCAATTTTTAACTGTCACTTATACGGTTAGGCAGCCTGCAAAAAAATGGACTGACATGGAGCCCACCTGGGGGCTTTTTCCTGGGAGCCCCCGCAGCCGTGCGGGCCGGCTCTGTTGCTGCCCTTGGGATGTGATGTCACAGCCCCGACCGGGGTGAGGGTGGTTCTTACCTGGCTGTGATTGGTTTTAGGATCACATTGAGGAAATAAAAGATTTGTTCAGTCTGGTGTCATTCCGAGGAGTCAGCAACAGCTTCATGAGGATCCTCCATTCAGGGAAATGGAAATGAAGTTAAATGATGCTTTATTTGCCATCATGCTCTTTTCACCTTTCCCATCAAGCCTCTTTTCATCTATCCCATCATGCTCTTTTCACCTATCCCATCATGCCTCTTTTCACCTGTCCCATCATGCCTCTTTTCACCTGTCCCATCATGCTCTCCTTTGAGACACACACACTGAGCACAGGGTCAGGCCATTTATCTGGCACCCCTGGAGGATTTTTGGGGTTTAAGAGGCTTGTTCAAGGACCTAGTGGAGATGTGATTGTTCTACTAAGCCCAGATTTATTTTTTTAGTTGTGTGTCTTTTTTTAAAGGGGCCTCTTCACCATCTGTGTCCAGGCTGAACACATAGACACCATTCAGCCTGTTAGGCCAATTAACTACAAATTAAATACTGAGGGCCTGAATGAAAGAGGTTTTAATAAAGACGTACACAATATACAGTGTTCAGGCAATGCATGCAAATATGAATGAGAGACCTGCTGGCATGTTAGGCCGTGACAGGTAAAGCAGCAAGGCAGAGCTATTAGCCCTGATAGGTAGACATGCTGCTAAATTCACATGCTTCAGGTGAAGATCTTACATTCCCCCAAAAATACAGCAGTAACATTGCCTCAGCCGAACTCAGCGATACACTGCCGTACCTGGTAATAATGCAAAAATAAAGTCAATAATTATTCTTCACATTAAAAAATGCACTCAGTAATTTCCCCCCAATTAATTTCAGCAGTGAACCATTAAATTAGATTTATTCAGAATAATTACTGATTTAATTGTCTGGAAATCACCTATTTCTCAATAGTTAGCACTATAACTCATATCACTTAGTTTCTTCTAAATGGCGTGCAGTGTCACACAGATATTATTGCAGTTGTTTCAGCTGGACAATTCTGCTTCACTTTTGTTTCGTTGCCGCAAAGTTACGTCATTCTAACTCTACAATTAAATTTTAAGTGATTTTTTTAGTCATTTGTTACGTGGTTAAAACTTGATTCTTCCATATGAGTGTTCCTTTAAAGTGGTTATAACCATTTAAAACATCTAATTCTTCAGAATACATATAATAAGAATTACAATTTTATATTGTATAACTTAATTTTAATTACAAAAACATAATAGTGCTTTGTAAAAAGCTACTAGACACAGACCTCATTACCTCAAAACTACATTGCTATTTTGGATATTAGTTACCCAAACGGTCTTGTAAATACTTCACCAAACACTACAGTGTTGTAAATAATAAATAGTTAATAACACTGATATACTCTAGTACTGTTTCAATTGCATTTATTGGGGGAGCATTCTTTAACTGGTAATTGTCTATGTTAAAGTACATGGTTACACAGAAGCCATATGGCACTAAGTTTAATGTGTCCCTGGGTCAACAAGGGAGGGGCTTGCATTTCACTTAACCAATCAACATCTTCATTATATGACATCACCGCTTTAAGTAAAACCTGTGTTTTCTGTTAAATGATAAGGTGCACAGATTTCTAAAGTATCTGTTTTATTGTGTATGCCTTTTGTTAAGGCACATGTCATAGATAAACATAGACAAAACATAGGAATATGCTTATCTGCAAAGGCTGTACGGACCAATGTAAGGATGTGCCTTTATTTCATAATTATGATCATAATAATGCCAACATCAAAAATGATTATGACAACAAAAACAATAAAATAAGGCTTGAACCAAGCACAGGCTTAACTCACTGACCTGCACACCCCTGCTGGCTGGAAGCTTACAGTTTGAAAATGAGAAAAAAAAAACTGAACAATCTGGTGATGTCATACAATGAAGACTGTGATTGGGTAAAGAAATTAAACACAAGCCCCTCCTTTTGGTTTCCAAAATCAGGATATCCGTTTCCTCTCTTCTGTAATCACCGAGTAATGGAACTTCACAAGGTGCAACTCAAACAATAATAAATGTACTCATGAAAACAGACCTAGAATCGCAATGGCAATGTTAGACAATTTTGTGTTGGTAGAGGGGGTGCTGTAACTGCCTTCTCTTTTGGTTCCAAGGATCTTCCTTAAATAGTTTATAATATACTAACTTTAGTTGGAAATTCTGATATATACATAGTGCAAGGCTGGTTGGGAGAATTACTGGGATTCATTAGACTTAATCCTGTTCCCTGTTAGAATATGTAAACCTGGTGATTCCTGGTAAACCTGTTAGCGTATGAAAAACCTGACGATTCATCATGAGGAACACATGCACAGCACACAGAGATTTCTGAAGAAAAGGAATGGGGAAGGTTTATTTGGCACTGGTAAATGCAACATGACACAAATACAGTTTATTCTTTAAAATGGTCAAACTGTATGGCCACTACAAGTAAACCATTGTTCTCCGTCTGTCCCTCTACAGACACACAAATACCATCACAAATCAGCTACAGGTTTGCTGAAAGCCTTTTGCCCTCTTTTTTCTATGAATGGGTATGTATACTTTCCTGCATCCTCTTTCACCTCATATTTGACATTTTGGTATCTTTTGGTGATCTTCTGGCCAGAAAATGGTATTTCTCAAGCTGTGCATTAACCCACTTATACCACAGGTACTTCACATTTGGCCTAAACATTTGTACATACATGAGCTGAAAGCACTACTTTTAACTATTAAAAGAACTGTTTTTGGTAACGGTTCAGGGGTACAAATAAT